>JAFLJL010017999.1:0-35226 GCA_018398815.1 Conus ventricosus
GCACGCACGCAGCACGCACGCACCCCAAAAAAAACAAAAAAAAAAACCCAACGCACCGCCCGCCACGCACACACACACAACACACACACACACACACACACCACACACACACCCCCACAACACACACACACACACCACACGCGCGCGCGCACGGCACGCAGGCATGAATGCAATATACACAGTAACACACACACACACACACACAGACTGAACACACACACACAACACACCACACACACACACACACCACAGAACACACACACACACACACCCCCATACACATCACACACACCACGCGCTTACGCGCTTGAGCACACACACACACACACACACACCACACACACACACACACCCACACACACACACACATGATGTGGAGTGCAGTTTCATTTATAGTGAGAGGCTCCCTGCATGATTGGTGGGTATTCTGCGCTTTACTGTTAGAGTATAGCACTGCGTCAAACCAGACGCAACAGAGACAAGAAACTGCCATGGTGGTCAGGAAATGTTTAGCATCTTTCATCTTCGTTCGTGAATTCTTTTTCCCATAGCTTTAAATCAAGTTGCGCCAGTGTGGTCACCAAGCGTAGCGGATGTGGTGTAGCGTTATATGAATAGTCCGCATCCGCCGTGACGCCTCTTTGCTTGAAAACTCTGGAAAACTAGAACTGGTCCGGGCCGCCTGACCATAGTGAAAGGAACGTGTGGTGTCTCCCCTTTTCCTGTCTTGTCAGGGCCTCCTGGCCATAGTGAAGGACGTGTGGTGTCTCACCTTTTCCGTCCTTGTCAGGGCCTCCTGGACCATAGTGAAGGACGTGTGGTGTTCCCCTTTTCCTGTCAGGGCCTCCGGACCATCGTGAAGGGGAGTGTGGTGTCTCCCTTTCTCCTGTTCCAGGGGGCCTCCAGGACCATAGTGAAGGACGTGTGGTGTGGTCGTGTGGTGTCTCCCCTTTCTCCCTGTCCTTTCAGGGCCTCTGGACATAGTGAAGGTGCGTGTGGTGTCTTCCCTTTCTCCTGTCAGGGCTCCTGGGACCATAGGGAAGGACGTGTGGTGTCTCCCCTTCTCCCTGTCCTTGTTCAGGGCCTCCTGGACATAGTGAAGGACGAGTGGTGTCTCCCTTTCTCCCTGTCCTTGTCGGGCCTCCCGGACCTAGTGCAGGGCGTGTGTGTTGGTGTTTCCCTTTCCTCCCTGTCCTTGTCAGGGCCCCTGGACCATAGTGAAGGGCCGTTTGTTGTGGTGTCTCCCCTTTCTCCCCTGTCCTTGTCAGGGCCTCCGGGACCATTATGAAGGGCGTGTGGTGTTTCCCCTTTCTCCCTGTCCTTTGTCAGGGCCTCCTGGGGACATAGTGAAGGGACGTGTGGTGTCTCCCCTTTCTCCCTGTCCTTGTCAGGGCCACTCTGGGACCATAGTGAAGGACGTGTGTGTCTCCCCTTGCTCCTGTTCCTTGTCAGGGCCTCCCGGACCAGAGTGATGAAGGGGCGTGAGGTTGTCTTCCCTTTCTCCCGGTCAGGGCCTCCTGGACCCTAGTGGGACGTGTGGTGTCTCCCCTTCTCCCTGTCCTTGTCAGGGCCTCCGGACCATAGTGAAGGGCGAGTGGTGTCTTCCCTTTCTCCCTGTCCTGGGCCTCTGGACCATTGTGGAGGGCGTGTGCTGATCACTCTCGGATGTTAGCGTGGGGTCTTCCCTTTCTCTTCTCAGGGCCTCCTGGACATTCGTGAAGGGCGTGTGGTGCGGTTTCCCCTTTTTCCCTGTCTTGTCAGGGCCCTCCCGAAACATGGTGATGGGGACGTGGTGGTGTTCTCCTCCTTTTCGCCCTGTCAGAGCTCTGATCCATAGGTGAAGAACACGTGTGGTGTCTCCCCTTTCTCCCTGCCGTCAGGGCCCCTCTGGACCATAGTGAAGGGCGTGTGGTGTCTCCCCTTTCCTCCTGGTCAGTGCCTCCCTGAACCATAGATGAAGGGCGTGTGGTGTCTCCCCTTGCTCCCTGTCTTGTCAGCGCTTCTTATCCACATGGCCCCTACCACTGCCATTCTACCCCCAGTGGGACCACAGGTTAACAATAGGTTTGCATTCTTCAGCTAATCTTTGTGGAACTGGACTTTTTTCTGTACGTGAGATACCTTCATTTCCATTGAAAAAAAGAGCGTTCTCTAGCACTCTGCTGTTAATCATACTGTTTGATAGAACAAGTACCAGTAGCAAACCAGACGGTAACAAAACTTTTCCGATTCGTCCAAACCTAAAAGAGTTCCTCTCATCTTCCTCTGGTCGGTCGCCAAGGAAGAACGGGTTTTTCCGCCGCTCCACACTGGCCATCGTTTTTAACTCATTCGTTCTTTTAAAGAGTGAAGGAACGTATTCTGATGTCATGGTACCACTCGCAGTTGAAACATGTTCGTTTAGAGTGTTGGGACATGCATGATGTGAAGACAACACCTTACAGCAGACACCATAACATCTTGTTCCGAGCTGTCCCACAACTGCTGTGATCTTTGAATTTCTGAAGATTCACTTTTTTCATCTGATCTTAGGTTACTGAAGAAAGATTTTCCAATCGAAATTTCCGGTGTGCTTTTAAAGTGTATTTTAAAGGGGTTATGTGGGAATGTTTGTTTCTTTTTTGATTAATGACTTGTAAGTTGACTTGAAGGCAGAGAGTGACAGCCGCTGATATTGGCCCTTGCCGATCGGCTGGGCTCTAAGCAGGATTACCTACTTAGAGGTCTCGGTTTAATTTGCATTTTGTCTGTTAAATAAAAGCTCCAGACTATAAATGTGTGGTCGTGTAAATGCTTGGCAATGGATAATAAAAACTGTTTCTAAAGTGTGTTTGTGTGTGTGGGTGTGTGTGTGTGTGTGTGGGTGTTTTCCACACCAACACCACCAATCATCTTAGAGTTTGTTTCGCTCTCTCTCTCTCTCTCTCTCTCTCTGCTCTCTCTCTCTCTCTCCTCCTCTCTCTCTAGCTCTCTCTCTTTCATCTCCGAGACGAGAGTAGAGAGCTAGAAGCTAGAGAGAGAGATTGATTATTGATTGATTGATCTTTAATACCCAAGGCATGAAGATTTCAGGCCAAAGCCTAAGTCTTACAATCAGTCTTGTCATGCATACATTATTTCAGCACATATCTTCATACAGACAATTCAACATACCAACATGATAATCTTAATTCTACAATGATAAGCAAACTGCTCTTAAAAGCACTAATGAGATGGGGGAGATGGTAAAACAAAAGGAAACTTACAAGCAATACCAAACAAAAAAAAAAAACGACAGAGAGAGAGAGAGAGGTCAGAGGAGGGTGGGGGAAGGAGAATGGTAGGTAGGGGGAGGAGGGAAATGGGCTGGTAGGCAGAGGGGGAGTGGGATGAGCGATTTTAACGGAGTAGGTTTTATGTTGAGACGATTTATTCAAAGTATGTTCAAAGAAGATTGGCGAATGGACGTAATCCATGTACTGAATAATTTAACTACTGAGACATAAAATGTTTATGCACAATGTTCCTTGAAAGGTTTTAAAGTATCTTGTTTTGTTGAGTCGGTGGAGGAAGTGAGTTCAGACATATGGTCCAGAGTATAAGCTAGGCTTGTTTTGGATTGATCAATGCGTGGGTAGGGAAGACGGAATTTCGTCGAGCCAGAAAAGTGTTTTTCGATCTTGTAAAAAGGGCATTATATAACATTGGCATTGTACGCTGTCAAAGATTGTAAACAGAATTGATGCCTTGTTGAATTCAAATTGCCTATTTCAGAGGAAGTATGTTCAGCGCTTTAGTTTTTCGTCTGTTAGCGATACAGCCTGGTGGAGTAGCTTGCTGCACGTCTATGGAGCGCATTCAGCCTTTTTTTGTGGACGTCAATCCTGCCGTCCCACACTGTTGGGCTTCATTTATACGTGAATTTTGTGGCATTGACAGAAACGTTTTTAAGCTGCCTTACTGTTGTCGTTAGCGCTTTTACTTGAGATAACAGGAAAAGTCTAGTGATTTGAGATACCTTGCAGACGTTATTTTGATGAGATCTGCCCTTTTCAATTCTCTATCTTCTCGTTAACTCCCTAAAACCACGATGCTCGTCTACCTGCCCGTTGAAGTGCCCATATTAACTGAGTGATAGGCAAAGAGGAGTTCCCCTGGTGTTTTTGGCGGGTAGCTACTAATCTTAGATTTGGTTGTGGTGGGTGTATGACCATAGAGTTTGAATGCCACAGTCTGACACGTCGTGTAGACTTTCCTGGAGAGAAGTTTCTATTGTCGGTAGATCATACCATTCGTTTGGAGCGACGCGAAAGTCATCAGCAAATAAATCTGTCGTGACCTTTTCATTGCTGATACGGACAATGGTTAAATCATTTGAAGATGCAGAATTTGTTAGGGGGCTGTACAGAGCCCTGGGGGACTCCATGTTGACAAAGTCTGAAGTGGAGGTTTTGCCATTTACGCGCACATTACTGAGTCTATCGTTCAAGTATGATTGGAATAAAGAGATTGTCGGGGTATGGTTCAAGTAGACAGATAGTTTCTTTAGAAGAATGGAATGTTCAACAAGATCAAACGCTTTTTTTGAAGTCAAGAAAGGACAACACCTGTCATTGTGATTGGTTCATATTTGAAAAACAGCCATGAGTCAACACATTGTGATAAATGCTGTGTGGAGGAAATGATTAGATCGGAATCCAGATTGGAAGTGGGTTTGTGACATAGTTTGTTTTTCTCCATGAACTGAGATAACGTGTGTGTGTATGGTCTTTCAAGGGGTGTGGATCGGAATCAGCCTTTAGTAAGATATAGGCTGAATATTTGGATCCGACCCCCCCAATCATTTGATTTTTGGACGGGGGTTACTTTGGCGTTTTTGAACGCTGAGGGGAGATAAACATTAGATTTCCAATGGATAGATTATTATGTCTGTAAGGACTCAACAATGTAAGTAGAGCGAGTTTGAGACGAAATGTGGGTATGTTATCCAGGACCCATGGATTTTTTATTCTTTCATTGCGCTATGTGCATACTACTTATGTACCGCAAGAAGGGGCGAAATTTTAATCGGAGTTATGGGATCCAAGTTTTTGTTTGCAACATGATATTCGGGAAGCGGGCATGTATATTCATTTGGCGTCTTCTAGGTCTGAAGCTTGAGTAAGGGTATTGCTGACAGAAAGTGGGTTATTAAATTTGTCCGGGGTGGAGTGTTTGGTGCTTGAAGTTTGTGGAATTGTTCGCTTGTTGCGCTACAATAGTGTTTATTGCCCTCCACATTGGCGCTGTGGATTTTGCATCCGTTATCATTGACTGAAGTAGTTCGTTTGGCTTTTTAAACTTCGTTTGAAACAAAGTTTCTCTGCTCTTTGTATTTGTTCCAACACATTTCAGCCTTGAGTTGGTTCCGTAGTACCATTCTTGCAGCAATTCTGGCGTTACCCACGGTTCATCTGCGGATGCTAACTCTTTTTTGATGGCAACGGCGCCGTGTTTATTTATGCTGTGGTGAGGAATGTTTGGTACCAGGACAGAGCATCATCGACGTTGCGTATTATAAGTTAAGTGAAATGGAGAACTGTTTAAGTCATAGAGGTATGCTGCTTCATTAAACTTTTTGAAAGAGGGCTTGGATGGGCGTATGTGACCTTTGGGTGGGGTGGTTTTGGGAGAGCCTTAAGGAACACGTGCAGAAAGACTGGACAGTGTTCACTATACCAGAATGTCCACTGACAACATCTAGTTTGCGGATTTGTTGTCTAGTGTATACATGATCATAAAGTGTCGTAGATGTTTTAGTTATTCTCGTTGGGGTTTGTACTAACTGATGGGTGCATGAAGTGATAGTGTATTGTCCAAGCTGGTTGTTGTTTTAAATAACAATATTGAAGTCCCTAACAGTAGTATATTTCGGAATTGTTGGACAGATCCCAATCCATCATTTGTACAAAGTTGTCATACCATTCGTATGTGGAAGATCGGGTGTCTAGATAAATGTCCGATTATTAATGGCGGTTTGTTGGGAGTTTTTTATTTCCATCCGAATACATTCGACCGTATTAGTTTCAAGACAGTTCTGCGTCGGGTAATGTTGGCAAAAAATTGATTGATGAATGTATACGGCAAGGCCAGTTGTTGGGGTTGATCACTGTCGCGTCGTTTCTATGCTTGTATTCAGGACTGCTATTAAGGTTATCTGTTATGCGAGAGTCTAACCTGTTTCACTTATGCAACTACTTGTACTGGATGGGGTGATGTTTTAAGGAGTGATGAGATTTCCTGGACCTTATTAAATAAATGATCGACATGAATGACCAACGTGAAGTCCTGGGCAGTGGGCTTATGAGAAGGCATGTGGTAGGTAAGGGAAAACAGAGGCACAATCGACGAGGAACGGACACGTTTTCACAAAAAAGACAGAAATTATAGGTTAAAAAAAACAACAACAAAAGAATACAGGTGAGAAAAGTAAGTTTGTGGATAAGCACAATAATGACAAGCGCACACCAACAGATTTAAGGTTCACATCTTATGCCTTAAAACAGTAACAGAAAGTATCTTTCGAAAATTCAATAGTCAGTAAACAACAAACAACAAAAAGAACATGGTTGAAGCGCAATGTCGGAACAAATAGAAAGAAGACAGAAAACAAAGTCTCGGCTTTTAAGCAATGACTGGACGATAGGAGGTGTCCCCAAAGTTTTTCTCAGTCCAACGAGAGCACCTGCACGAGCCGCCTACCTCACATCAAAGGTTGTATGTCAGTAAAATGGCCATCATCGTTTCACAAGCGTAGATCGGCACACAATAAAACACATCGCTGTTCTGAGCTAGACAAACAAACGCAGAAATAGTGGTGTTCACACATCCTTAGTGTACATGAGTACGACATCTGCTTACTTGTTTGGGGAAAAACACAACAAAAAAAAAAAACAAAAAACCCAACTACAACAAACGGCAAACCAATACGAAAGGCAGGTAGGAGGGATGGGCTGGTGGGGGGGGGGGGGGGGGGGGGGGGGGGGGGATGGTGGTGGTGTTGGAGGTGGTGAGGTATGGGTATTTAAACTTGTAGAAATTGTCTTAACATAGTGGAGCTTGCATATAATTTTGAGCTCTCCGACTGCGCGTACGCGCGCTTGTATTCCGCGCGCGTGCGCACCACACACACTATCGCCACACCACTATTCGCAACACACCACATTTATACACACGCACACACGTCACACACCACACCACACACACACCACCCCCAACACCACACACACACACACACACTCCCACACACACACACCACACACCCAAACACACACCGCACACGCACAGCCGCTCGCATTCCACACACACACACCCACACTCTCGCATTCCACACACCGACTCCGTACGCACGCCCACTCCACACACACCAACACACACACACACACACCACACACCACACCCACACACACACACACACACACACCACACACACACACAACACCAACCACACGCGCGCGCGCACGCGCGCGCACTGTGGATATGTTCGCATTGAGTCTCGAGAAACACAACACCTGTAGGGCGGAGGCAGAGATATGTGAAGTTGAAGTCGGGTTCGCCAGAGGTGGGAGATAAGGTGGATGTCGGGTCCGCCGGAGATGCAGGATGGGTAGCTGGGACGCCCCCCCCCCCCCCCCCCCCCCCCCCCCCCCCCCCCCCCCCCCGGGTTGTCAAGGATGAGACGGGGTAGCTGGGTTGTCGGGTCGCCAGGGGTGGAGGATGGGAACAGCCCACCTGTTGATCCAGGATTTAGGTGGCTGGCAGAACGGGGGCGGATGGCGGTCTCTGAGGGCTGCTGTGGGTTTTGTTTTTATTAACTATTTGAACACCAGTTGAGACCTGTGTCTCTTTGGTGTTCATATCCGTAGCTGAGATGGCCGGGGGGTTGCGATAACTGCATCAGCTCTGGCCACATGGTCTTAAAATGGGGTCCTCCAGCAGAGGTTGTCTGCGTATTTTGGGTCGGCGCGTATTTGCGGCTGGATACGCCACCTGTCTGTGGCTTTGGGGCTGGGGGTGGAGGGGATCGGTGTACATGTCCTTGCGTGGAGCGCCGTTTTGGTGATTAGAAAAGGAGGTGTGGTCGGCTTAACAATGTTTTCTCTGGACACACTGTAGTGAGGGTCAAGTTGGAGAGGTGGACGGTCTTTTTGAGAGGTGCTGTCCCATTGGGGGCTGAAGGAGGAAGCCAATAGTCTAGCTGCGGGAAAACATGTTTGCTGTTTTTGATCAGCTGTGTCCATGTGTTTTTCCGTGATTGTATGTTGCACGTGTTTAGTCAATGTGTACTATGATTTGCTGGTGTTGTTGCGTTGGAATGTGTTTAAGCAATGAATAAGATCATCGACAGTGAGACCTGGAACACTGTGATTTGGCTCTTACTTTGTAAAATTAAGAGGCTTGGGGTAATGTTACGTATGGCGAGTCTCTATTAATGACATTTGAGATATCAGTGTCACCGTAGTTGTGCAGAAGACTGACGAGGTGTAATGTTGTGTAGCGGCTAGTCTGACCCTGACTGTTTGACGTTGCATCATAACCATGTCTTTGACTGTGTGTTTTTGTTGTTCCTGTGGTGGTGGTTTCTGTTTGTGGATGTTTTCAGCCCGTTGTTGTCAGTGGTTGAGCAGTTTAGTTTCTTTATCTGAGATGATATTGCTGGGTTTGGTTGGACTGTGGGGGACATATGTTAGTGGTAGACTGTGTCTGCACTGTGGCATGATCAGCGTGGTTAGTGTGTCTGTTTCTGAGTCGTTCTGAAACCTCATGCACCCCCATTTTCATTAACGTTGGCAGCATGGAGAACTTGCAGGAGGTGGGAGGGGTAGGCGGACCAGAGCAGAATCCGTATGGCTGCCAGATGGTGAGGGTTTGGTTTTGGGTTGGTGGTGACGGTATATAACTGAGTTTGTTTGCGGTGTTTGAGTTCAGATTTCAGGTGGTTTGTTTTCTGCTTTCATCGGCGAATACATGTGGTGCCCCCCCCCCCCCCCACCCCGCGAGTTGCAAGAGTTTGAACCTTTGACATTAGTTTTGACCAGAGTGTTGACCTTTTGTTTGAGGTTGTGTACTGCTGGGTTACATTTGTAGGCTAGGAAATGGCGCGTGGTGGTTTTTGCTTGATTTTGAGGACGCAAGCTGCGTGCCGCTTTTGTGTTGCTTGTATGAGAGGGGGGCATATGGTGTTTTCACCTCGGAGTGGGCAGGTGGTTGGTTTTGTTTCGTTGGGTGTTTGCATGCTCATGTTTTGACTGAGAAGACTTTGTTTCTGCTTTGTTGAAATATGTGGAGTATTTGTGGTGAGGTGGGTGAAACTGTGTGTGCATGTTTCCCTGCGGGGCGGACTTTGGGCGGGACCGTAGGGGCAGGCTTTGGCGGAGGAGGGGTTGGGACGGGTAGTGGTATCAGAGCTGGCTGGAGGTTGGAGGTTGTGTGGTCAGCACATGACAATTGGGGAGATGTGGTCCATGGGAGCGGGATATGTCCTGTGAGCGAGGGCACCAGCAGGGACGACTTCAGGTGAGGGGACGGGGAAGGTCAGCCAGGTTGTCGCATAAGCCTTGTTGAGGTAGGGATGGGAATCTGGGGGTCAATGAGAAGATTGTTCGGAATCACTGGATTAGTGATTCCGAACTCATACCGCAGCCATTTCTTGCACGGTTTCCTGATACACTAAGAACAGTACCTGTGTGTAAAGACAGTGAATGGTGATGAGTTTTAGGGTGGTTACAGTTGACTTGCACCTTGGTCCGGGTAAAGTCATCACTGGGGAGGGTGGTGGGGATAGAGGGAAAATGGCAATGTCGCTGAGGACAGAGGCGATTAGGTTTGCCGTTAGTCGGCCCTGTACGCTGGTTACTTGGTCTGGTTGTTAATGTCACGACATAACGTTTGTAAATTATTTGTCTTGCGATTGGGAAGAGGTGTATTGGAATTTTCAATGTGAGTTGTTGGGGTCTTTTTTAATGTTCCACTTGGGGACCCAGTCCAAACGCGCGTCACTGTTATTCGTGACCACAGACATGGCTGTGGAAGCATGGGTAGGGTGAAGCGGAGGGATGGGGGGGGGGGGGGGGGGGGGGTGGGGAGGGGATGGTGGGAGAGTGAGGGGGGGTGGGGAGGGGGGATGGGGGAGTAGGGAGAGGTGGGGGAGCTATCACGGTCAAACTCATGGTCAGATGTTTCAAAAACCTACCTGGTTGCCGATATAAACAGCCATGCCCGTCGCTGAACAGTGACACTTGGTGCTTAAGAGGCTAAGGCACCGGGGTTAGGTAATGGAGCAGGAAGAAAACGGGGCGGGGGGGGGGGGATTGGGGAGGCGTAGGGGGCATGGGATAGAACGCGGCGCGTGCCAAGGTAAACTGCCAACAAATCAACGTCTAAGCTCCACAATCCTGGTTTCCTTTAAAGGAGGATGAACAACGTCCGTACTTGTTTGGGAGGTCCTGGGAGACGAACACCGTGAGAGAAGCAGGTGGGCTTGACGAGCACACCAGATGGCTGAGGCTCTGATTAACAGCTTATCACGCTGGCCCAGGGCTCGCACCACTGGCACAGTACCCACGCACTAGTCACCGGCCCCTTAGACCCTTCCATTGTCCATCGGCGTGAGGAAGGTACCGTTGGGAAGTGGAAAGGAACGTCTGTAGGATTGGGACAGTGACCAGATATGTCACAAGGCACCGGAACCCACAGGCTCTTTCGGCATCGGGGTCCAAAATTCCCGGGCTGAGGACGACGGACTGGAGCTGCGCTACGTGGCCAGCTGAAGATCACACACTCTGGGCGCTTGTTCAGGGCCTAGAACGAAGGAATCAAGACAGCACGTCGCAAAGGAGGGCTGTTGCCGAGACTCCACGAGATCCGTGATGGTTTGTATTGAAGAGACCGAGTAATCATCAATAACTTCTTTTTCCGTTTAGAAAACAAAAAATATTATATGAATCCGGTGCACAAGACGTAATCACACACAGTCATTACAAATCAGCGCTCGGTCACAGCAGGTTAACCTGAAAAAAGCAACATAATTGCGGAAGCTGTTCCCTTGCGTCCGCACACTGCGAGTCCTAGGAGAGCGGAGCTAGTGGAGAGAGATCAAGATCCAGATCAAGACTCAAAAATTTATTACTCCAGGATAGAGATTTTAGAGCAGTGCTATTCTTCCCATTCTGTCCTTGCTATTCTACAACATTCAACTAAACAGGACTGCACATATTAATGACAGAAAACCAAAGAAAGAATATCGCAACATTATTATATTACACCATATACATTTGTTACTTACGAAATTTATAATTCTAAGGAACCAAAAAACAAACAAATCATTACAAAATTACACCAAAACAATCAGACACGTACGGCGCGCGCGTCACATGCATGCCAGACACGCCAACACTCCCACGCATTGCAAGCGCATACCCACATCAACCCTACCACAACACACCCCACCCACACACACACACCACACACACACACACACCACACACACACCCCCCACACAGAGAGAGAGAGCGAGGAGGAGGAGAGAGAGAGAAGTGAAGGAGAGAGAGCGACGAGCGAGAGAGCGAGAGAGAGAGCGAGGAGAGAGATGAGCGGGAGAGAGAGGAGAGAGAGAGGTTGTGTGTGTGGGTGTTTACTTCTTGCTCTGCGATGCGCTGAAGACTCGGGCCGGTAAGACCCATAGACAGCGACACATAGAACAACTGCTGATATGAGGACAATAGGATTCATCTAATGTACACACATTGCTCTCTCTCTCTCTCTCTCTTCTCTCTCTCTCTGCTTTCTCTCTCTTCTCGCTCTCTCTCTCTCTCTCTCTCTCTCCTCTCCCTCTCTCTCTCTCCGCTATGTTTTGAGACCACACAGTTGGCATGATTTTTAAAAGCGAGGATAATATGAATGAATAACGGAGAAGAAAGAATTTAGAACGAGAGTTCGTGGCTTACGCCTTGGCAGATATCTGACCTACGCACTAGCCCAACGCGCTGGTTCAGACTTCAGTGCCTTACCTGAACCATCTGGTTGGGTGTGTAGTGAATGTACTCTTGTGTGTGTATGTATGTGTGGGCACGGCCCATGAGTGTGCTCGAGCGATATGGTGTCTGGCATGATGTGCGTGTATGTGTATACGAGTGTGGTGTGTGTGTGTGTGTGTGTGTTGCGTGGTGCGTGTTTTGTTCATCTGTTTAAACGTCTGTTCATTTGAGTGATATTAGACGTGGAATGAATGAAGCGAATGACTGAGGAATGAATGATTGAGTGAATAAGACTTCTGTTATATAAGCGTGTATGTATGCCTTTGATGTGAGTGTATAGTTTATATATCTGTATCTTGCCATCTAACCAACAAAGAAAAAAGAAAAATAAAAGATCTGCTTTTACTACTAGAACCAATTAAAGGATAAAATTAACAGTGGACGATATAGATCTAACATAATAGAACAATAATGCTGAACAACTAATGTGAACAACCTTATATAACAAATAACACAAAAAATCCTTTCACTATCTTAAACTTACGAGTGGAGTAAAATGCAGGCATTTATATAAGCACTATGAACTAACCACCCCACACACAATTTAAAGAAAAACACCCAATCGGGACTATGACATAAGTGTTCAGCAATTTCGCTCAGTTTTACGATCAGCAAAACGTTGGTCCAAAAAGTATATCTTGCAGGTTTTTTTCAGAAAAAATTAATTAGAACCTTAATGATGTTGGTAAGGACAGAAAGATGTTAAACTTGCGACAATTAAAAAAATATGGCTAATGTTTTTTCTTACCACAAATACAATTAGCATTTATACTTAAACTTTGTTTTTTTAAAGCGTTTAGCTTTATCGAAACATAAGGGGGGCCATATCTTGGCCTGGAATAAATAAAACTGGAAGATATGATCAGACCATTTTTCTTTAGAACCAGGTTATTGGGAAAAGCTTCCATGTTTGGATCGAAATATCACATTTATTTGAGCTCTTTTCGTAGCAGTTGCTAAGTACGTTAACATTCTACGACTGATGGTTTTTTTTCAGTCGGCAAGATGACCCTGCCTTTTTAGCACCATATTTTGCAGCCTATCCGCCACTTCATTCCCAAGTATACCAGTATGCGAAGGAATCCAGCAAAAATTCTATCACAGTGCCTTTAGAACGCCAGCCAGTATTAAAAGCTATTTAATTTCAAACACAAGTCGGATCGTGTCGGATAATTTGTGATGATTCAAGGGCAAGTAAGACTGATTTTGAATCTACAAAAAAAAAAAAACTATCTAACAATATTATGGGCGATTCTTGGTTCGAACTTCCATTTGCTAGCATACTAGCTACTTAATTCAGATGTGAATCTAGATAAATAACTACCCAGAAAGAAGATCTTTAGTTTTACAGCGAAGAATATAACAAATGCTGCAGCAACATTTCCATCATCTAAAACAGAACATCAGTTAAACACTGACGATGATTTTGATATTTTCGTAAACATGTGGGATTTTGCTAAATTAGCCGATGCTCTTGCTATTTTCCCTTTTTTGATGTCGGGTTGTAACCAATATCAAGAATAAATGAAAGATGTTTTTAGCCCACTCTTTGTATCAATTTTTGGAAACATTCAATTCAAATTAGAAGTATATGTGCCTATTTCTTGCGATTGAAATCTAATTAGCCCTTTTTGAAAAGTCCGTGTTCGATCTAAGTTTTAGTTCTCTTCTTGAATGTATTTATCATTAACCACTTGATTTTATGACATTTTGATGCTGCTAGTTCACGATACATCCTTGAAGGGGGCCCAAACAAACAAAATTGGCAGCTTCTCTATATGTTTTTGCAATTGAGGCCCAGGCACAGGGATACCCAGAGCAAGTTTAATGGCTTTGCACTTCAAACTTTGTACCTGTTTCCGAAGACATTTTTGGAGCACTAAAATATTTACTTCTTGACCGTAAGTAAGTTTTGATCTAACAAGAGCTGATGGAGAGATGAAGTAACGTTTTTGAATCTATATCCTAGGGTTAGTTGCTTATGATTTTTAATAAATTCAAACGTGCGTGCGTGCGTGCGTGAGTGTGTGACGTGATTGGATCATGGACAGACACATGTCAAAGCCTCCTAAAACTACCTCAGAAATGTTTGCTGGAAGTTTTAGAAATATCCACATGACATGTACACACAGTGTGTGTGTGTGTGTGTGTTGTGTGTGTGTGTGTGGTTGTGTGTGGGTGTGTGTGTGGGTTTTATGTCTTGTGTTTTGTTGTGTGTGTTTAAGTTTGTGTTGAGTGTGTATGTTATGGGTGTATGTGCGTTGCATTCGTGCGCACGCACATGTACACATACGTGTTGTGTGTTGTGTGTGTTGGGTGTGTGTTGTGTGTGTGTGTGTGTGTGTGTGTGTGTGTGTGTGTGTGTTTCCAGACCACAACACCACCATCACTCTTTTGATTTTGTTTGGCATCTCTCTCTCTCTCTCTCTCTCTCTCTCTCTCTCTCTCTTCTCTCTCTCTCTCTCTCTCTCTCTCAATTCTTCTCTCCTCTCTCTCCCATCATTTTCTCTCTCCTCTGCTCACCCCCTCTTTTCCTCTCTGGTCTCTGTCTTTCTGCCTCTCTCTCCTCTCTCTTCCCCTTCTTTCCTTCTTCTTCTCCCTTCTTGTCTCCCACCCTCTCTCTCCAGCCCTCTGTCTCTCCCTCTCTTCTCTCTCTCCCTCTCTCTTCCCCATCTCTCTCTCTATCTGTCTGTCTGTCTGTATCTCTCTCGCTGTCTTTTCTGTCCTCTCTTGTCACTGTCTGGCTCTCTCTCTCTCCCTCGCTGTCGGCGTGTGTGTGTGTGTGTGTGTGGGGTGTGTGTGTGTGTGGTGTTCTTCTCTGCATGCTCTGAAAGACTCGGGCCTAGTTTAAGACATATAGAGAGCGACTGTGCGGGAGGGGAGAGAGAGAGAGAGGCTGAGATACACCTAACCATCAAATCCCAAAGGACAGAGAAGTGCCCGCGAGGGGCAACAGAGGGGGATGGCAGAGGACACACAGGTAGACAGACATCCATGCCGACCCTCTAAACAAGTCGAGATGAAATCCAAGACAGAGAGAGAAACACCGCAGCAGCACAACAAACGACAGCAGCAGCAAACACCAAAAACAACAACAACAACAACAACAACGGGAGGAACATAGCTGGAATAATTGATATCAGACGATGACGATTATGATGATGATGATGAGAGATGACGATGCTGATGTTGATGAGATAACCAAAAAGCGAAATATAATCGTCATTATGAGAGAAGGGAAAAAAAAGGGGGGGGGTGGGGGGGGGGGGGGGAAGGAAAACAGAGAGAACGAGATGACTGACTGACTGATCTGACAAACAGACTTACAGAGTGGGTTGGTCAGAGTTCGTGTAAGAATGGAATAGAAGAAAATCGCCGTGTATAACTTGCTGCATATGATGACAATCAGGATTAATCTAACGTACGTACATTGCTCTCTCTCTCTCTCTTCTCTCTCTCTCTCTCTTCTACTCTCTCTCTCTCTCTCTCTCTCTTCAACAAATGTTCAGCTAATGCAAAAAATTTGCATGGGTTTAGGCAACCACAAACTCTTCAGTCCCAATTTAGCATAAACCCTAGGGATTCAACCAAAATCCGGGGTTCCCACACCTCGAATAGATCTATTTAAATCAAGCTTATCTTACTCCGTAGGCGTGGTTTGGAATTCATTCCACTACATTTCCGATGTACTCATATTACAGAATCCTTCAGGGAAGAAAAAACTATTAACTCCATTTCACGGCAGACATTGCTATTAGAGCCAAAATCATATACCTGGGCACACCTCTGTTTTGCCTTGCATATTTAAAAAACTGGATTCCCGCCGTTCTTGTTCCTTTCCCACTGATGTTTTTTAAAACAAGGTAATGATAAATGAGAGATATGGTTACTATCGGTTTATATTACTGATATAAATCATTATGATTGAATGACCATTGTGGTCGCTGGTTTTATTGGTGCATGGTCACTAATTGATTGATGTCTTTAATACTCTGATTTCTTTGAGCACTGTAACTGCCAAGGTGATAAAATGTGTAGCGGATTACTGTTGATCATATTGATGTATTGCTCTTTATTTCAAATTTATAGTCATGGTTTAGCATTGTTGATATTTTTGGATAGTAAAATGGAATTATTAATCTCTCGCTCTTCTCTCTCTCTCCTCTCTCTCTCTCTCTCTCGCTTCTCTCTCTCTCTCTCTCTCTCTCTTTTTTTCTTCTCTCTCTCTCACACACACACACACAACACACACAACTACACCCACACACACACCACACACACACAACACACACCACACACACATGCCGCACGCGCGCGTTCGTGCGCTCACGCGCGCAACATGCCCACGCACACATATGAAAACATAAATGTTATAATTATTGATGCTAGGAATTTTATTGCTGCTTATGATAATTGAATGTTCGTTCTCGTTTCGCCTTAAATTCACATATATAATGTAAAAGAAAAGAAAACATATGTTGCTATTATTGATGCATTGTTATTGTTTTGTTTATCATCCTTAGCTATTTTGTGTATGTTAATCTTTTTACAAAAGGAACTGTAACTCTCTCTCTCTCTCTCTCTCTCTCTCTCTCTCTCTTCTCTCTCTCTCTAGCTCTCTCTCTCTCTCTCTCTCTCCCCTTCGATAGGAGGATCGCATATTCCATATATCTGTGTGTGCTAATTCTTTTCTTCTTTGTAATCAATTTCTTTTTTCTTGGCTTTGTTGTGGTTTAAATCGTTTCTTTTTCCTTTTCAAGTCATCCACGCCTTAAACTGATACTTCAAAAAACTTTTTAATGTTAAGTATGTGCTGTTCGTTAAAAAGTTTAGTAAGTCTTAGTCGCTAGTCATACTTAGTCTAAACGGGGCGAGGGCGCGGATGAAAAAAAGCATGTGATTGCTTATCTGTTACCCTTGAAATAAAGTTTATCATAATCTCTCTCTCTCCTCTCTCTCTTCCTGCGTGCACCGTGCGTGCGCGCGCGCGCGCGCGCGCGTGCGTGCTTGCGTGCGGGCGTGCGTGTGCGTGCGTGCGGTGGTCGCCTGTGCGTGCGTGCGTTTCTGTGTGTGTGTGTGTGTGTGGGTGTTGTGTGCGCGCGTGTGTGTGTGTGTGTGTGTGTGTAAAGTGTGTGTGTGTGATGTGATATGTTTCATGGGCAGCACACATTGTCACATTTCCCAAAAACTACTCAGAAATGTTTGTTGAAGTTAGAAATATCCGTCAAACAATGGCCAGATCTTGTATGAAACTAATGCATACAAATGAAGAAAATTATAAAAAAAAGTCAGACTCGGGTGGAAAATACGCCGCCCACAGTAATGGAAATCAACTCGGGTCCACGGAAGGAAATCAATGCCAAAATGACTCTAGTTTCACAACAGTTTGTCTCCCGTAATATGGTGACATGATCAGTCAAACATGTAACTTTCCGACGGTATCGGGTGGTGCCGTCGGCTCACAGCGCCCGCGCCCGCACATGTAAGGTACGAGTGCGCCGAACACGTACACACGCTCGCACACGCTGGGCGCGCGCGCAGCACATGTAATACACGTGGTGCGTGTGTGTTTGTGTTGTATTTGTGTGATGTATTGCGTGTGGTATGGTGTATGTCATGTGTATGCATGAATGCGCTTGCGCGCGTTGTGTGTTGTGTGTGTGTGTGTGTGTGTGTGTGTGTGTGTGTGTGTGTGTGATAGCGTTTGTACGTGCGTACGCGCACCCCTGTGTGTGTGGTGTGTGTGTTCCAGGACCAACACACCCACATCAATCTTCTGGTTTGGTATGCATCTCTCGTCTCTGGTGCTCTATGTCTCTGTCTTCTCTCTTCTCGTTCTTCCTCCCCTTCCTCTCCCCTGTCCTCTCTCTCGCACACGCTCTCTCTCTGCTCTCCCTTCCTCTCTCTCTCTCTCTTCTCTCCCCCCTCCCCTTCTCTCTCTCTTCTCTCTCTCTGCCTTCTCTCTTGCTATCCAATCTCCCCCTCTGTCTCCCACTCTCTCTCTCCAGCCCTCGGTGTCTCTCTTCCTCCTCTGGTTTTCTTCTGTCTCTTCTCTCTCCCCCTGCAATCTCCCTCTTCGCTGTCTCTTTCGTCTCTCTTCATATCTGGCTCCCCCCCCCTCTTCTCTGTCGGCTGTCTGTCTGTTCTTCTGTCTGTTCTCGCTCTCTCTCTTCTCACTCTTCTCTCTCTCTGCTCTCTCTTCTCTCATCTCTCTCTCTCTCCTCCCTCTCCTCTCTCTCCTCTCTCTTCCTCTCTGTTGTGTGTGTGGGTGTTGTTTTGTATTTCTGCTGTGCCTGCTTGAAGGACACGGGCAGTTAGTTAGTAAGACACCTAGACAGGGACTGAGGTAGCGAAGAGAGAGAGAGTGAGAGAGAAAGAGAGAGGAGGGGGGGCGGAGAGAGAGATGGTGAGTGGAGAGAGAGGAGAGAGGAAGAGAGGAGAGGAGACAGAGAGCCTTACAGAGACAATATCCATCGAAACCCAAGGGACAGAGAAAGGAGGGAGGGGCAGACAGAGAAACTCGAAGAGAGAGGACAGACACCCCCAAAACAGGTAGACAGACAGACATCCAGTGACGCACCCTCTCAGCAAGTGAGATGGAAATCCAAGACAGACAGAGAAGAAACAGGAGAGTGAACATATTCAATACGGTTTTTCAGCGTCGTTAGCGACCGCAACACAAGGCAGCAACCACGGACGCCAAACAACAACAACAGCAACAACGGGGTAACAATAGCTTGTGATAAATTATAAGAAGGAGAGAAGAACGTATTTCTTGATGAATAAAATAATGATGATGATGATGATGAAAAGAAAAAGAGAAGAGATAATATACATCATTATGAGAGAGATGAGAGTGAGGAGATTGAGAGAGAGAGAGAGACAACGAGGATGATGGACGACTGGACTGACTGACAGACAGAGTGCGTTGGTCAGAGTTCGTGTAAGAAAGGGAAATGGAAGAAATCGCCCTGGAATAACTGCCGCATTATGATGGACAATCAGGATTAATCTAACGTACACACATTGCTGTGTGTGTGTGTGTGTGTTGTTTGTGGTGTGTTGTGTGTCTGTGTGTGTGGTCTGTCTGTGTCTGTGTGTGTGGCGTGCATGTGTTGCGTGTGTGCATGCTGCGCGCCGTGGTGTTGGGCAGCACACATTGTCACAGGCCTAAAACTGCTCAGAAATGTTTGTTGTGTTTGGAAAAAATCCATATGCAATGGCCACGATCTTGTATATGAAAGATAAATGCATAAAAATGAAGTTGAAAATTTAAAAGTCAGGAATCGAGTTGGAAATATCGCCGCACGTGCTCGGAAAAATGGCTGAAAACTCGGAAACACGGTCAAAGGGAAGGAAGCAATGCCAAAAATGATTCTAGTTTCACTTTCAACAGTTGTCTTTCCGCCAATATTGCATTAGTCGATTAAAACACACACGCACGCACGCACTCACGCACACACCACGCACACACCCACGTCCCACACAACACACACACACACACACAACACACACCACCACACACACACCCACACCCGCACACACGCACCTTTCCTACGGCGGTCGGGTGGCTGTCGTGACGTTGGTGAAACGATGTTTTGAGTGACGGCAACCCGGAGACGTCAAGATTTCATGAGTTAAAATAATAGTCAGCCTTCTCTTCTAAAGAAAAAAAAGAAAAACATTAAGGGGGGTAGGGGGTGGGAGGGGGGTGGTGTGGAGAGAGAGGAAGAAACGTGCGCGCGCGCGTACGCAGCATACACGCAACCTACCCACACACCACAGACACATGCGCATGCATCACATAGAGAGCGAGGGGAGAAAGAAGCGGGCGCGCTCAGACGCATGCACGCTCATCGACGCATGCACACACACACACACGCACGCGCAACCACACACGCCACACACACTAACACTCACATACACTCACACGCACGCACGCACGCAACATGCTCGCACGCACGCACGCACGCACGCACGCACGCACACGCGCACACACACACTCAAAACCCGCTTTCTGAAAATCGCCTAGAGGCATGTTTATCATGGTATGGTTTGTAAGATTTCAAGGAGATGGAAGGGTATCCTTAACAAGCATTGATGCCAAAGTACCAGCCGCCATGGCGAAGTGGTCCGCGTCGCATACTCCCGGCTGGGAAGGTGTGGGTTCGGTTCCCTCAGGAGCATGTGGTATTTTTCTTGCCGCGACCGGCTCCTTACTCAGAGTTGAGTTTGATATGGGGCCCTCTCAGTTGGGAAAGACTGGGACCACCTCAATCGAGTTTCATCCACCTTAATGAATGCGTCTCTGACTGTGTTTGTCCTCAAAATTTCCTGGACCAACACTGCAAACTGAAAAAAAAAAAGCATTGATGCAAGTGATTCTAATCTTTAGAGGTCTATGGTTGTGTTTGTTTCCTGAAAGAGGGTTGTTGGGTTGGGGACAGAAAGCCTGCTAGTGGAATGAGGTTGTTAATGGGTCTGTGTTTGTGTTTGCAGACTGAAGGACCTCGCCGGTCGTTGTTCCCTGGTGGGTGTCTTCGCTGGGCACACAGAGAGGCAGAGAGGAGAGCTGGGCTGACCTGGGTTTAACAGGCAGGTCGGCTTTCACGGGCTTTGGGCCTGTCCTCTTCCTGTATGTGCGCCAACCATATTGCATACGCCAGCGTGCATAGACAGAGCGCTCACCGCACGCACGTATGCATAAGACACACTACGCACACACCACACGCGAGCGCACACACCACCACTTCCACTTTCGCTCACAGACACATACAGATTCTGTCTCTCTCTCTTTCTCTCTCTCTCTCTCTCTTCTCTCTTTGATCTCTCTCTCTCTCTCTCTTCTCTCTCTATTCGTGTTGTATGTGTCTGTGTTCATGCAAGAACTTAGATGCTCAGAACATGATACCACCCCCTCCCCCATCATTTTTCGTTATGTCACATTAGTTACTCTCTCTCTCTCTCTCTCTCTCTCTCTCTCTCTTCTCTCTCTCTCTCTCTTCTCATCTGTCTCCCTCCTTCTCTGTTCCTCTCTGTCTCTATGTGTCTGTCTCTGTTGTCAGTGTTGTCTGTTCTCTCTCGGTCAGTCTATCTGATATGTCTGTCTGTCTGCTGTTGTCTCCCTACTCTCATCTCTGCTGTCTCTGTTTGTTTGTCTGTCTGTTGTTCCTAATCTCTTTTCTCGTCAGTCCACGTCTCAATCTCTTCATCTCTGGGTCTGTTCTCTTGTCTGTTCTCTCCTGTCTGTCGCTCTTTCTCTCTTCATCTTTTTCTGTCTGTCTGCCTCTGTCTGTCTGTCTCTGGTTCCCCCCCTCTCTCTCCTTATCTCTCTAATTGTCTGTCTATCTGTCTATTTGTCTTCTCTTCTGTCTGTATGTGTCTGTCTGTCTGTGTTTGTCTGTTTCTTGTCTGGTCTGTCTATCTGTCTGTCTTTCTTCTTTCTTCTTCTTCTTCTTTTCTCGGTCATCTTCTTCGCTTTGTCTCTGGTCTTCTGTCTGTGTGTCATTCTTTAACTAGTCAGTGCCTTGTTCACTGAGAGTGGCTTTCGCTACACTAGCTGTACAGGAAACAGACAAGCATGACACAGGAACAGATCGACAGAAACTATGCAACACAGTTAATGGAAGGAATCAATACCAAAGTGACTCTTGTTTCACTAGCAACAGTTGTCTCCTGCCGATATTGCTTATGCCATTAAAAACATCGTAGCTTTCCGACAGCAGTCGGGTGCCGTCGTGACGTGACGTGAAACGATGTTCTGAGAGACGGCAGCCCGGTGCCATCAAGATTTTATTCAATTAAATTAAATCAATAGTCAGCCCTCTCGACACAAAAGAAAAAAAAAACATCACACACACACACACACACACACACGCACGCTTGCATGTATTCACTAACACGCCCGCGAACGTACATGTATACGCGCGCGCACGCACGTACACACATGAACACACACGTGTTGAGTGTGTGTGTGTGTGTGTGTGTGTGTGTGTGTGTGTGTGTGTGTGTGTTGTTTTCCAGACCACAACACCACCTCTTGTGGTTTGTTACTCATCTCTCTCCCTCCTCTCTCCCTCTCTCTTCCCCTCTCCTCTCTCTCTCTCCATCCATCTCTCTTTGCTGCCCCTCTTTCTCTTATCTCTCTCTCTCTCTCTCTCCTTCCTCTCTCTCTCTCTCGCTCTCTCTCTGTCTCTCTCTCTCATCTCGCTCTCCCCTCTCTCTCGCCCTCCTTTCTCCCTGTCACTCTGTCACTTTTGCACACACGCATTCATGACAGCATTTACTCCATACGCATACGCAATCTTTCCAATCAACCAAAAGGCGCACTACCGAATGTTTTTTCTTCTCCCCCTCTCCTTCGGGAAAAAACACTTTACTAAATCACATCAACCAATTTACAAACAGATTTTTTTACATGTATCTCTCTTTACACTGAGAGATAAATTAATCCATTCAAGATTCTATAAAGTCATGGCCTTCACATTACATAAGCCCAAAATCCAGACCAGGAGAATAAATAACTCCTGAAATCATTGATGCCATGCCTGCATCAGATATAAGACTCCATACTGTCATGATTCCCTGTCTCTCTCAGACATCGTATCGCCCCTTGATTTCTCCCGTCACTGGGGATATGATTTCCGATCCTCTCCCTCGACTTCTCCTGTCACTGGAGATATGATTTCCGACTCCTCTCCCTCGACTTCTCCTGTCACTGGAGATGATGATGAGTTCCAACTCCTCTCCCTCGACTTCTCCTGTCACTGGAGAGATGACGAGTTCCAACTCCTCTCCCTGGAGTCTTTAATTGCTGGGGCTGAACTACCGGTGTGTTCCCCACACCATGGCCATCTTTAACCACCTCACGGGGTGAAAGGTGAAGGGTGAAGGGCGAAGGGCTGAAAACACGAATAAGGTTCGTGTAAGTAACCTGCTTCCCAATTTAATTATGAATTCTTTCTTTCTCTTTTCTTTAGGTTTTCCCCTGTAGATTTCCCCCAACTATCTATGGCTCACCTGGTAATGACTGGTCAGCAGTGAGGACCAGCGTCCTGACAGGTTCGAGTCTCTAGGCCATCTGCTGGGCTAAAACTGATCTTTCCTCCCTCCCTAGTGAGTGCATACTCAGTGTTTAAAACACATGACCAGCACCTTACCAACCCTTATTAAACTATCTCTCAGTGGTCACTTTCACCCAATGACCACCCTTCTTTCTTTAATGAGTCATTCTCACCATTATTTGGGGACGCCCGCTACACTAGTCAAGCCACATAAATATTCTTCCTTTTTATTGTGGCATGGGGAAATGATTCATATCACTAAACTACATGTGATGGAGCGTCACATGCCTTGATGTGAGGCTACGTCACATGACACTCCCCCTCTCCCCCCTCTCCCTCTCCTCCGCCCGGACTCTCTCTCCCTCTCTGTCTTTCTCCCTCTCTCCTCTCTCTCTCTCTTGCTGTCTCTTTTCTGTCTCACTCTGTCACTCTCTTCCCCTCTCATTCTGTCGGCTGACTGTCCATCTGTCTGTCTGTCTATCTATCTGTCTGTCTGTGTCTTTCTGTGTGTGTGTGTGTGTGTGTGTGTGTGTTGTGTGTGTTCTGCTGCCATGCTCTGAAGACTAGGGCAGTCAGACAGACAGGAACTGAGAGAGAGATAGAGAGAGACAGAGATAGAGAAAGAGAGATAGAGATAGATAGAGCTAGAGAGAGATAGAGAGAGATAGAGGGAGACAGAGAGAGATAGAGAAAGATAGAGACAGAGAGAGATAAAGAGAGATAGGAGAGAGACAGAGAGAGATAGAGATAGAGAGAGAGATAAAAAGAGAGATAGAGATAGAGAGGTAGAAGAAGAGAGAGAGAGAGAGAGAGAGAGAGTAGAGAGAGAGAGAAAGAGAGAGAGGAAAGAGAGAGAGAGAGAAGAGGAGAGAGATGAAGAAGAGAGAGAGAGATGAGAGAGAGGAGAGAGAGAGAGAGAGAGAGAGAGAGAGAAACTCAGAACTCAGAAAGCTTTATGTGCATTGGCCTTGGGCCACAATACAAGGTACAAAGGGAAGGGGGGGGGGGGGGGGGGGGGGAGTTGGTAGGAACGGGGAGGAGTTAGCATTATATGTGTTGCAAACAGAACAAAAAAGCATTGCAATAATAATTCCCCAAAACTACGTGTAAAAAGATGATACATTATTTCAGTACGTTTAGAGTACACGAAATTACAATACAAATGAAGTCGGTCATTTCAAGGAAAACCAAGGTAGTGGTAATTGTCCGCAGTAATTTATCAACTAAAGAATTGACTTGATCCTTCTGTTTATGGCATGAAAAATGTAACTTGATAGGCTATGTCTGTGCGAAGCACTGGATACCTTAAGAAGCAAATGAAGGGGACAACTGGCGAATTCTTTGAGAAATTTACTCCTTAGGTCTTGATAGAGGGAGCATTGAAATAAAAAATGTTGCTCATTCTCTACCTGATCATGGCAAAATGGGCACGCTTTGTCCTTTTCTGTTTTACTATAGCGATGCAAATTTGTTATTCAGTGGAAGCAAATTAAACCTTGTTCGTGTAATGGCAACGCGGAAACAGTACGTATTCGTATCAAAGATATCTTTCCTTTTCAAAAACAGACTTAAAATTACTATAACATTCGTATCTCTCACGGTCTCGTATGGTGCCAGTCCATTCTTGAATGAACATATCAACAAGCCTTTGTTTAAACACATTTAGGAACATTTTAACGTCTCCAACACCTTGTTGTAACCAAACAAAATTAAAACCTGTTGAACACAAGATTTCTCTTACCCTTGAGACCCAGCACTGTTTTCCAGATCTGTCTAATTCCAACAGCATCAAATATGCTTTCTGATGTAACCTTTCAGCTTTCATCTGTAAAAGTCTAAACCAGTATCGTAAACAAGTGACGTAGGAATTAATGTATAAAGGATATCGACCAAATCTCCAAAAACCATTTTGTTTGGCGTAATTCCTGGAACACCCAGAAATCTTTTGCATGCCAGCATGTGTACTTTTTCCGAATGTTCTAATCTGTGTAATCCCCATATTCGGCAGCATACATCAAGATTGGTTGAATCTTGATGTCAAAAACCTTGAAAAAAGTACTTTCCGTCATTTCCCTGTATTTTGTAAAGATTCTGCCGAGTTGAACTACTGCCTTTTAGCCTTAGTTGTTAAATGAAGGGTACCCTGTTTTGCACTGATCATGGTGGTTTAAAATTAAACCCTAGATAGCAATAATTATTCACAACTTCCAGTCTGTTACCATCGTAAAACCATTTCTCATGCTTCCCTAAATATTCTCCTTTTCTAAATACTATAACTTTGGTTTTGTTGATATTGACAGATAGTTTCATGTTATTACAACAGGTCTTTAATACATTCAACTGATTTTGTAGGCCACATGGTGTAGTAGATAGCAATGAGAGAGAGAGAGAGAGAGAGAGAGGAGATGAGAGGAGAGAGAGAGAGAGAGAGAGAGAGAGACAGAGAGGGAGAAAGACAAGACAAGACAAGACAAAAATGTTTATTCATAAAGGCCTTGGCTCCTTAGAAGGGGGGTAAACGTAAAATAACGTTGCATAATCCATTACCAAAAAATAGCCTTGTACAATACATTACCCAAACGGGAAGGTTAACAAACTAAGATATTACAGAACTTCTTCCTTTAAGTCCTCTGTACAAATACGCAGCCAGGTGTTTCACTGTTTTATCATTTGTCGACGTCATTAACAAAATCAATTTGAAGAATGAAGGATGTCAAAAGTATTTAGCTGAAATACACTGTTGTCTAAGATAACTTAATCAGGACAATACAGGACAAAATGAACTTCATTTTCTTGTGATTCCTTACACAATGGACAAGTACTTACACGATCGTTTAAATTGCTATAACGCTGAGAATGTGCACAGACATCCGAAATACCAAATCTGAACATGGTCATGATATATTTCAAATGTCTGTCAATATCCATGGACAAATACAATGCATAGGATTTAACATTCTGTATATATCAATCTACTGCGATCTTGAACATGCGAGTTCCATTTTTGCCAACTGCAATCGATCAATGTTTGCCGAAAAATACGAATGAAAGCATTTGTATCACCGACATCCTGATTCTCCCGTACAAAACCCAAAGCGGTATTCGTACAGTTTTAGCCTTGCATTCGTATCCTGTTTTTCTTACCTCTGGCATCCAACTCTACGAGCATAGTATAGGCTTTATAAGGCAATCTGTGTGGTTCCATTTGTGTTATCCTTAACCAGTAACGAATACTTTTAACCATTGAAATAAATAAACAGGATATCTATTAGTCTCTCCATATACCAAATCATTCGCTGTTTTCAATGAAACGCCAAGAAATTTCTTTAAAGCATACAAATGAATTTTCTCAATATGCACAGCAGCAGATTCATAACCCCATAGCTCAACGCCACATTGTAACATTGGTTGTATTTGGACATCAAATAATTTTTAAAAACAAATACAGAGATCCATTATCTAGCAGTCTTAATTTCCGAGAGAGAGAGAGAGGGGAGAGAGAGAGAGAGAGAGAGAGAGAGAGAGAGAGAGAGAGGGGGGCTCCTCAGAGACAACTAACCCATCGAATTCCCAAGGACAGAGAAATGGAGAGGGGCAGACAGAGAGACTGACAGAGAGACACACAGGTAGACAGACAGACATCCAGTGACGAACGCTCTCAACAAGTGAGATGAAATCCAAGACAGACAGTGAAACAGGGAGAGTTGAACATATTCAATACGGTTGCAGCGACGTTAGCGACCGCAATAAAGCAGCAGCAACAACAACAACGACGACAACAACGACAACAGCAACAACAACAACAACGAAAACAACAAGAACGACAACAACAACAACAACAACAACCAAAAACAACAGCAACAACGGGAGGAACAATAGCTCGAATAATTGTACAGAAGACATAATATCCCCTTTCCCTCCGTCACTTTTTTATGTCACAATATCTCTCTCTCTCTCTCTCTCTCTCTCTCTCTCTCTCTCTCTCTCTCTCTCTTGACATTTATTTTGCTCTTTGCTGATGATGTAGCTCGAATTTCTACAACTCCATAGGGCTTGCAAAACCAATTAAATGTATTGAAGTCTTGTTGTGATGACATGCAGTTAACTGTTAAACATTGAAAAAACTAAGGTAATGGTGTTTAGGAAAGGTGGGTTTAATGCGAGCGATGGTATTTCAATGGTCTAAGATTAGAAGTAGTTAATAATTATTGCTATCTGGGTTTGTTTCACAACAAAAATCAGTGCGTATTTCAATGGTCTAAGATTAGAAGTAGTTAATAATTATTGCTATCTGGGTTTCTGTTTCACAACAAAAAATCAGTGCTAAATTAGGTACAGAGCATTTTGTGACCAAGGGTAAGAAAGCTGTTGTGGAGTTAAACCGATTTTTCCCAGAAATATAAAGAAATGAATGCAAGCACGTTATTTAAGATTTTTGACGTAAGAATCCAACCCATTCTGTTATATCCTTCTGAAATGGGGGCCCACAAAGATTAGAGGAAATAGAGAAAGTAAATTTGATGGCCTGCAAAAGATTCTATGAGTACCACTAAGGACACCAAATAAAATGGTGCATGGTGACCTTCACTAATTCCCTTAGATACTGGTTTAAACTGTTACGAATGAATCCCTGAAGAAAAAATCGAAATTCAGTCCCTAAGTTCCCCAGTTTCGTTCTTCCCCACCTGTGGCGATCCCGCTGTTCCCATTCCCGCAAATCCCCGGTCCCGGTGTTCCCCAGTCCCGGTGTTCCCCAGGCCCGCTGTTCCCCAAGTTTTTGCCGTTGGTGGGTTTTGCTGACTTAAACGTTGTTACTGTTGTTTTCATTGCTATAGGCGAGGCAGTGGGAGGGCGGGGTGGGAGGGGGGGAAGGGGGGGGGGGGTCGGGGTATTGGGGGGGGAGCGGGGGGGCCGAGAGGGGGGTTTTTAAGTGACGGACAGCGTGGAACCAGGCGCAACATGCATTGAAATCTTTTTGGGGGAACAGCGACTGGGGAACAGAGAATCTGGGGAAACACCGGTACGGGAACAGGGGCAGAGAGAAGGTTCAGGAGAATGGGAAGAGGAGGGGGAGGCCAAGAAGGGAGGAGATTTGAGAATGCAGAGAGGGAAAAAGAGAGAACCCCGAGAAAAACAGGGAAAGGCGGAGGGGGGCACGTGAGGAGCCGAGAGGAAAATTAAAGGGGGGGGGCGTGAAGGGGGTGCTAGGTTAGGCAGGGGGAAAAGAGAAGAGAGAGGAAAACCAACGCAGGAGGAGAAGAGGCTGAAAAAGTGGGGCTGAGGCCAACAGACCCTGGAGCGACCCAGGACGAGCGACTGTCCTCTGTGGCATCAGGACTGAAGTAAAAAAGAGCAGCTTGGGAGCGAGAGGGAGCAACCCAACGTAAGGGGCATTGGGTTTTTCGCCGCCCCGGATCCCTTTCCCTTTTTTTAAAACAGGGGAAAACCTTTAGAGGGTTTTTCCTGGAACATTTCGGGGATTGGTAACCTTTTGGCATGACTATGTTCAAAAGGCAGTGTACTTGAAGGGTCCCAGGGTAGGGCTAAGGAGGGCGGTTTTCCTTCCCCCCTTGTTCCTATGGGGAGCTAAAGACTCCCTTCGCCAACGGCCCCCCCCCCCCCCCCCCAATGACGCCAGAGTCCACCGTCGTGGGTTAGGACTATGAAAAAGGGCCGAGCAAACCCTTCCTCCAGTTTGGGAGCGTTAAAGAAGACGTTGAATTTTTGGGTGGATGCCTCGGGATTCCCCATACGGAGTAGTCCTACTGGGCAGGGAAAAGTAGCGTCTGCAGTCAAGAATCAAATGGGAGAACCCCGTCCTGCACTTTCCCCAAGAGGCAAAAAACCATTGCCAAAGCTTTTGCGGACCCGGGCTTTTTTTTTCATACCGACGCTGCCCAACAAGGTCTCAACCCTTGACGGACCCCCCCAGAAACAACTTACGGTTCCGTCATTGAAACTTTCGCGGCCAAAGAACGGGTCCTCACAAAGTTAAAGACTGTTTTCAGTGCGGATGGCGGCATTGAGAAATCGTGCCCCAATGAGAGCTCCTTTTCTTTTGTGAGGCGGATCGGGAGACTGGGGCACATGGAGCATACCCCTTCAGGCGAACCAAGTTCCCACTTCGCAATCGGGGTTCAGGGTGTGCGTTGATGCCTTTAGGGTTTTGGCGCTCAGCAATCTTTATTGACCAAGGCTGAACTGTGTGCAAAACGGGGGACCCATGTGGGGGTTCGGGTTTGAGGCAGGTTTCAAGTCCAGCGGCCACTGCGATCTGTATGTGGGCCCCATTTTTTGGGGGGCCGGTTTTGGCGATCGGCGTGGACAACCCTGCAAACCCTTGCTGATTAAAACGTGGTGAAGTTCGAGATGGGACAATTTCGGACATTCCACTGACCCCCCTCTTCAAGCCTGTGCAAGGATGGCAACACTCTGCCCAACAAAAACAAGAGCCCTAAAACCCGCTATTAAGCCATAAAGATGGAGTGCGTGGTGAGTGTGCCCCCCGACAAAAGTGAAGGATCTACAGCAACGTGATCCTACCCTCAATCAGGTGCGAAAGAATTGGAAGCCCCACGGCTCAGGGGGGAACGGGCAGACTCTGTTCTTTAAAGAGGAAAGGCGTTCCAAGCAAAAATTTTTGGGGGAAAAACCAAAGCTCGAACAGTTGGTTGTGCCTCGCCTTCCGCGAAAATGCCTCAGTTGGGACACGTTTCGCCCGGGGGCCGGACTTTTTAGGGGTCAAGAAGAACCGAGGGATCGGGCAAGAATTCTACTCGCCGGGGCAGGAAAAAAGATGTGCGTCAGATTGCTGCTCTTGTGACGTGTGCCAACGAACAACCCCCAAAAGGCTATAACACAAGGTTCCTCTGGGAAGTCCACTAGTCAACACCTTCTCAAAGATAGGAGTGGATTAGTGGGGCCCATATCCCGGCCTTCATTCGAGGACATCGTACATCCTCGTCTGGTCGATTATGCCACGAGTCCCCCCAAAGCAGTTTCTCTGAAGCCCATAGATCCCAACTGTCGCCGAAGCATCTGGGGGCGTGGACTCGGACGGGAATTCCGACCAGGCTTTCCGCCCAAAGGGGGACACAATTTTTGGGGAATTTTTGCATGGGTTTTTCCCTTACTAAACTACTCGTTTAACCCACTCCCTACTCCCCAGCAAACGGCCCCTGGTCGAACGTTTTAAGCCCACTGAAAAAAATTTAAAGCGATTTCCCCAAGAGCACCCAAGGAGTGGGATGATACATCCCAGGGTCCTTTTGCTTACCGTGAAGTGCCACGGGAGAGCTGCGTTTTCCCCCTTTTGAATTGTACGGGGGGGCAGAAAGGGGGCCCAATGTCCTTTGAAAAACATTGGCCCCAAAGAGAAACAGTGGGAAAAAACGGACAAAAGTCGCATTGTGCTTGACTTGAGGAACAGGATTGCAGAGACCTGCGAATGACTTATCTCATCTCAAGCAGTTCAGGAGAGGGATAAACGGATTTTTGAAAAGGGCCCGTGAACGGTGGTTCGCCCGGGGAGATGAGGGCTCCTTCTCCTTCCGTCATGCCAAACAAGCTCCAGTTAGCGGGCGGGGGACCATATAAGGTCGAACAGCGAACCAGGTTTTGGGACTATTCTCAGCATCAAGGAAGAGCAACTCTTCACGCGAATTTGCTGAAAAGTAAAAAAGGGGGGGAGAGATCCAATCTGGATTTCCCCCTGTAGTCACGAACCAATCGAGGAAAACCAGTGGTAGTTACCAGTTTCCTTTTTTCCCCCTGACTCCTGAAAAGAAGGGGGGAAAGATGTCAAAAATATCTGCTGATTTGTTACTGAGCAAAGGTCCATTGGAATCCCTGTTGGGGAGTTCCCCGACACCCTGGTCGATCTCCCTTTACTTTTGCAACCTGGGAATTTGCTCGCTCACCCTCTGCAGAGTAAGCAGCCCCCCCGCCACATTCCGAAGCTCGGTGTAAAGGGGGAAAAAGACCCCATGCTAAAAATGGGTGTCATCGAACGGTATTCCCCCTCAAAACTCGCCCCATGTTGCTTGTGGAAAGAAAGATGGAAAATGGGGTTTTGTGTTGATTTTTAAAAAGCTCAACAAGGTACTGGAATTCGATCCCGGGAACCCTCCCTAAGTTGATTACTTTTCGCAAATTGGCAAAGAAAAGTTTTTTTCCCAAAATTTGGATCTCACAAAGGATACTGGCGTTTCCCCCATGGCGCCTGCGCAAGGAAAAGACGCATTTACCACCCCAGAAACCAGTATCAATGGACGTTATGCCATTCGGGGTGAAGACGGCGGAGCAGGGTTCACCGCCAAAAGGGGTGATGTTGTCTCCTTCAGCTCCGGGGAAACCCCGAATTTAGGACCCATTTGCTCATCGCACCCAAAAATGGGGCAGGCATGTAGAGGGCTTTGGATCATTTTCCGGAGACGGGGAGGTTCAGCTTGCCCCCAAGACCTGCCAGATGCCAACTGGGAGAAAATCGATCTGTTCCTTGGGACACAGACTTCAAGAAGGGGTTTTGGGGATCCTGAAAACACAAACTACGAAAGATCCAGGATGGACACCCCTAAAAAAAGAAGCAAATTGAGATCGTTTTTGGGCCCCCCCTGGGGGATTACCCGCAAATTTATTCCCCCAAATTCTCAGAATTGGCCTTCCCCTCACCCACAGAAAAGGGGGGAAACTTCAGAAAAGAAACCGGTGGATCAGGAGTTGGGACGGCCGGCGGTTAAAAGGGGGCGCTTACTTCCCAAACCCGGCACAGCTCCAGCCTGAACTCCCTTTGTCCTGCGGACAGTGCTCAGCAAAGGGATGGGGCGGGGTTACTCCAGGGTCGGGGGAAGGGTTCAACCCGTGGGGTACGTCAGAAGAAATGACAGGGGAGAATTGCGGTATCTACGATAGAGCAGAGGCTTAGCTGTTGTATGGGGGAACCGTCGATTTATCCTACCTCTACGGGGGGAAATTTTTGCTCCGACCCATATACCCCCTGCAATTTCTTCATCGCATAGGCCAGTGGCAAAGGTTAAAGGGGTGGGGTATGAACTTCAAGTCACGTGTTTTTTTTGAGCGCATCCCTGGGAAGGCAATGTAGAGGGGAATTTTTTCCCGATGAGGGACGTGGCTGTTTTTTCTTTTCGGTGGGACCGGGGTTCGGGAAAAATGTTTTATCTGGACCGTGATTTTTGGTGGGTTTTTTTTCCTCCTCTTTTCATGAACCCTTTTAACAGGGAAGGTTGGGGGGGCTGGTACCCTTTTGTACCGGGCTTTTTAGGGGGGGGGGGGGGGGGGGGGGGGTGTTGCAAAGCAGCATGTTTTTTTCAATGGGGTGTTCCGGGTTTTGTGAGGGGGTTTGTGGGGGGGGGTTTGTTTTTCAAGGGCCCTTGAAGGCTGTGCTTTTTTTTATTTTGCTTTTTCGAAACCCCACCTTCCCCTGCTTGGCAGGGGGCCCCCGTGGGGGTCGGGGCCAGGGGGTTAAACGGGGCCAGTGGGAGCTTTCCCTTTCCCTCCAAATTGGGTTTTTTTGGGAAGCCGAGAGGCATGAGTTTGGGGGGATGGGGGGTGGAAAAGTTCGTGCGCCTTTGCCCTTTCGTTTTTTTCTTTGAAACGGTTTTTTGGTGGGGTCCCATATCCCTCGGGGGCCCCCCGTTTGCCTTTGAGGGAAACTTGTTGCATTTTTTGAGATCCTACTCCCCCTCCGGCAAAGGGGTTTTACCTTGGGGGGGCCAAACCTGGGACTCGTCGGTGCGTGCCCGCAATTACCCGGTTTCCTGGTCAGTTTCAAGCGTGGGAATCCCCTTTTAGAGGGGCAGAAACCGTTTTTCAAAATTTTGGCCTACAGGGGTTCGTAGGGGGGCTGCATTAGCCCCGGAGTATTCCAAGCTGGGGGGGGGAATTGCAATAGAGTTATATTTTTTTCTTTTATTATTTATTTTTTAAAATTTTTTTAAAAATTTGGTTTTTCCCGCAACCCAATCTTTCTTATTTTTTTGGGTTTGAGATTATTTTTTTTTAAAACCATTTCATTTTTTCCCTTTTAATTACATTTACCTGGCCTTTTTTTAATTTACAGCGGGGGTTTTTGAGGGTTTTAACTTTTTCCCCTAAATTGTAGGTTTTTGTGTTTGGGGGGTTGCGCGGCCTGTACCAATTCCGGGGATTGTTTGCCAACGTGTTTTGTGTGTTTGTGGTGGCATTTTTATTGCGCTTGTTCGGACTTTTTTGGGGTTTTCTTCTTGTAAATATTTAGGGGGCCCTTAAATTTTTGTGGCGTGTTTAATGCTTTTGGCTTTTGTTTTCGGAAAAAAGGGAGTTATCCCGAGGGAAGGGATTCGTTTTTTTTTTTTTAATGGCTCAAGAGAGCCAAAACCCCGGGGGGTTTTGGGCATAAACGGTTTTTGGAAGTTTATGGAAATTGTTGAAGACAAAATGTTGAACCGGGGAAATGTTTTATTTAAAATTCTTTTGAGAACTGAAATTTTGCAGGCCTCTGCCATGTGTTCCGTGCCCTTTCCTTGTTCTCTCTGTAATGGGTGTCTGCTTAAAGGGGTTTTGCTTTGCACCTGTTATAGGGAAACCTCTTTTGTTGTTTTCCGGACTTTTTTCGACTTTTCTACGCCCCTTCTTCCTCTTGTTGGTTTTTTCCTCCCTTTTCCCCACCAGGGGCTTTCCTGTGTGCCCTGCTGCGCCCTCGACCTTGCATCTTTTGGCCCGGGTTTGCCGCCCTTTCCCGTTTCGCGTTTTCCCCCTACCCACAGTCTCGCACCCCCGCCCCCTCCCCCCAACCCGCGCCCCCCAACCCCCCCTTTCCTCCCTTCCCCCCTTCTCCCGCCCCCCCCAACCCCAAACCCCCCCTCCCCCCCCCCCCTCACCTTTTTTAAGGGCCTTCCCCCCCACCCCCTTTTTTTTTTTCCCCCCCCACCCCCCCGCTTCTTCCTGGGCCCCGGCTCCTCGCACGGTGTGGACGGCGCCCATCGCTGCTTGGAGGGTCATTCCCTTCACTCTCAACCTTGGGTTTCGTGGGGGTGTAACTGTTTTCCTTGGAAGGGGAAAAAAACGCATCCCGTCTGCGATTTGGGTGATCACCACCCGCCTTTTTCCCTTCGCCGGAAAAGGACTGTCTCACCCCGGGTCTTGGGGGGGTCCCGGCCGTAAGCTGGCATCCACGTTTAATTGAGAGATAAAGGACAGGGATTAAACAGTTTTTTCAGCAGGCGTTTTTAAATTTTATTAGGTTTGTTTGCCTAACTGTGTTTTTTTGCATTTCCACATATACAGGCTTTCCGGGTTTGCCGCGTATGGTGCGTTTTTTTGTGTGCAGGGTTCCAGTTTACTATCTTGCCCAAGGTTTAACCATCATGTTTTCAATTTTTGTGTTTAAATTCCCTTCGTCTGTTTGCGTTTAAAAAAGAGTGAAATTTTGTTGGTGTTTAGTTCGGGCCTTAGCGTTGAACTTCCCCAGTATCTGCCCCATTTAAGGGTACTTCCCCAAAACGCTCCCCTTTGTTTTGCCTTTCTTATTTAATGATCCAGTGCTAAAGTTTCTCCCTTCTAAACCCGTAATCCCGTCTCATCCCACAGGCTGTTGTCTTTGATTTGCTTCTGGGCAATCCTGATCATCCCTATTTTAATTTTTGGGGGATCAGTTTTTGGGGAAATCATTCCTGTTTTTTTTCTTAAATCTTCCTTGACCCCTTTGATTGCTTTTCCGGCTTTACCTTACCTTCTGGCCCCAACCAGAATCCGGCCGGGACGTAAATGTTAGTGGAGAGAGATTCGATTATTGTTGTGTGGGTTTTGTGGTGTGTGTGTGTGTGTGTGTGTGTGGTGTGTGTGCGCGCGTGTGTGTCCATTCCATTTATTTACACCCCTTTTTGGAGTTATAAATGATACCGTCCTTATAAAATGTATGTAAACATGGTGTGAACATCTATGTTTTTTTTGTGAAGTAAGTTTCAGTTTTTTTGTACTCGTTTTTCCGTGTTTGGATTTGATGTTTGTGTGGTTAGCGCGATTGAGTTGGATTGATCATAGCTTTTCCCTTGAACAATTACCACGTGACTTCACCCACGTGACAGATTAAAAATATTTTTGATTTGCTGGTT
>JAFLJL010018000.1:0-31575 GCA_018398815.1 Conus ventricosus
GATCTGTGGCACATGCTGACTTAATTGTGTTCATGTTTACCAGCAGACAAACATCATGTCAATGGCGTTCTGTCATCAGTCAGTGTCAGTGTTACTTATCACGCACAAATGTGTGTCTCTGACACACAGATTCTCATCTGATGCACAGGAATTCAGGCCAGTCGTCACTAGAATATATACCAAGTTTTATCCTGCTGCAGTGATTTTCCCCCCGTACACACTACAACTTTGAGCAGCATGCCCCCACAAAAAAGCACTTTTGTCCAAGCTAGCATGATTTCAGTCGATCTTAACTTTTCTTGTGGTTTTAGAACTTTCTCAATTGATGAACATCAGCTGAGAACTCTTCTCCATAGAATGAAAATCAACAAGAGTCTTCAAACAGCCAATCGAGTCTGTTGCTGGCCCACAAGATCTTGTGACTCAGCCCAAACCCACGAATATGGCAACCTTCTGCAATATGGCTTTAACATCTACATCAGCAGCCCTGTTGTGGCTTATGGAGGATCATCACGACAATGGAACAAAGTCCACAGATTTCTGCAACACAACAAGCTCAGACAATCCAAAGTGCTGCATTACATAGACAGACACTGACACAAAGGTTTTGCACTCTATGCAGGAGTGGCCAAGTCTACAAACTTTTGTCAAAGGTTTCACAAGTTTTCAATACACATCCCTTGGACAATTCAAACAGCTGCATTATACAGACAGACATTGAGACACATGTTTTGCACACAATTCAAACAGCTGCATTATAGTGATAGACATTGAGAAAAACGTTTTGCACACAATTCAAAGAGCTGCATTATACAGACAGACATTGAGAAAAATGTTTTGCACTCAATGAAGGAGTGGCCAGTCCATTAAGTTGTGTCAGGGTTTCACACATTTTCAATACTCGCCCCTTCTTCATCTCCAGACCTCTGATAGACACTTTATGGCAACTGGAATATTGTCATGCAATAGAACCTGTCAACATTGATGGCAATGGCCTGAGCAGTGAAAATTCTGATGGACACATTATGGCAACTGGAATATTGTCAAGCAATAAAATCTGTCAGCATTGATGGCAATGGCCTGAGCAGTGACAATTCCAATGGACACTTTATGGCAACTGGAGTAGAATCTATCAACATTGATGGCAATGGCTTGAGCAGTGACAATTCCAATGGACACTTTATGGCAACTGGAGTAGAATCTATCAACATTGATGGCAATGGCTTGAGCAGTGACAATTCCAATGGACACTTTATGGCAACTGGAAACAGAATCTATCAACATTGATGGCAAATGGCTTGAGCAATGAAAATTCCAATGGAGATGCTGTGATGATGATCAATGAGGATTAATGGCTCCAGAAAAACCTGACTGTGTATGTGCTCACACTTTACTCACCATAGGTCGTAACACAATCACTATAAATGATTGACATATATCATTATGTGCTCACACTTTACTCACCATAGGTCGTAACACATCACTATAAATGATTGACATATATCAATATGTGCTCTCGCTCTTTCACTGTAGGTGTTACTCGTAACACTTCATATAAATGATAGGGCTGTATATCAAAATGTGCTGTCACTCTACTCACTTTAGGTCGTAACACATCACTATCAATGACTAACTGTATATCAATATGCACTGTCACTCTACTCACTGTAGGTCATAACACATCACTACAAATAAAGCTGATTCAGTCAAACAAATGATGTTTAGCATAGCCTGGAGTGCTTCAAGAAAATGTACTGTCATTTACTTCAGTTTTCATATCCATTTCTGACTCTCTGTCTCTTTCTGCTGTTTACCTGTATTCATGTTGTGAGAGCCAGTCAGAGAAAGAGAGGGGGAGAGAGAGTAAGGGGGAGAGGGGCAGGGGACAGAGTGAGAGAGAGAGAGTGGGAGTGAGTGAGAGAGAGAAACATACAGACATATGGACAGACAGATAGACAGACTCTGTGAGTGTGTGTGTGTGTGTGTGTGTGTGTGTGTGTGTGTGTGTGTGTGTGTGTGTGTGTGTGTGTGTGTGTGTGTGTACGCGTGGGTGTGTTGTGTGGTGTGTGTGTGTGTGTGTGTGTGTGTGTGTTGTGGTGTGTGTGTGTTGCGTGTGTGAAACCCGCGCGCGAGGGCATGTGTGTGTGTGGTGTAAATGCTGTCCCCAAAATGTTCCTCCTGATAAAAATGTATACGGGACAAAATCATGCATGCCCCAACCATTTTGACTACAAAATCAAATCCAAACAAAAAAATAACCCAAAAAAACCCCGCCCCCCAAAAAATCAAAAAAAACAAAACCAGTTCACAGAGCGAACCCCAAAACCGAAAACAAACAAAAACCCCAAACCCCAAACAGTTACAGAGCGGGAACCCCAAAACCAAACAAAAGAAAAACCCAACAAAAAACAGTTCAAGGAGAAGCCCACAACAAAACAAAAAAAAGGGACAAACAAAACTAACAGTTCCAGAGCAAAACCCCCACAACAAAAACAAAAAACAAAACAACAAAACGTTACGGGCGAAAAAAGCCCCAAAACCGAAACAAAAAAGAAAAACAAAACTAACATTTCCCCAGAGCAGAAGCCCACAACAGAAAAAAAGGAAAAACAACCCCCCACAGTTCCTGGAAGAACCCCAAAACAGAACAAAAAAGACAAAAAAAAACTCCCATTTTAAAAGAGCCAAAAGCCCCAACAGAAAACAAGGACAAACAACAAAAACCGTTACGGGGCCAACCCACAACGGGCCCCAAAAAACCAAAAACCAAAAAAACCTTTTCACAGAGCAGAACCCCACAACAAAACCCCCAAAAAAGGCCCCAAACAAAAAAAAAAGTTCCCCGACCCGGAAGCCCAACAGAAAAACAAAGCCCAAAACAAAAACCGTTCACAGAGCAGAACCCCCAAAAAGAACAACAAAAAACCAAAAAACCAAACAGCCCCCCCGGACAAAAAGCCCACCGGGAACAAAAAAAGACAAAAAACACAAACAGTTCACAGGCAGAACCCCCAAACAGAACAAGATAAGTAATTTTGCTTATACCCCACCCGACCGCAGAGGGCCACATAGGGTGTCACCACTTTTAAATCAACTCACCAGTCAAAAAAAAAAAAAAAAAAAAAAAAAAAAACTTTCAACATCTCGTTTTTGAATGTTAAAAAGAACCAGAAACTTTTTTTAAAAAATCCTTTTTCCGAAAAATTTCAAATCAGATGAAAATTTTTTAATTTCTTAAAAAAACCCAAGGACCCACGCCCGGGGGACACCCTAAACCCGGATTTTTCTGGACTCCGCGTAAAATGTTTGTGTCTCAATCGTGCAAGTCCCAACACTCAAAAAGAACATGTTTATTTTTGAGTGGCGCATGACAGGGAATGCACCAGGGCTTTTTTTCACTCTTTAAAAGAAAGAATGGGTAAAATACGAAGGGCCCGGTTTGGGGCAGCCGGCAAAAACCCTTTTCCCTCTTTCCCGACCCCCAAACGTAGATGGGAGGAAGTCTTTAAGGTTTGGGGTCTGAAAGGGTTTGTTATTGTCGTGTTTTCCCCAACCCTCCTCCCAGAGGTCTTCACATAATCGTTAATTTTGGGTTTCACATTGAGCAGGGGATATAAGGGGGGGACAGTTTCCCCTCTTGTGGCGTTCTTGGCAAAACGATAAAACCATTTTTTTCCCGCGATCCCAAAATTTCCCGGGAAAACCCCAAAGAAAGAGAAATGTTGAAAACCGTCCGCCTTCAACTTGCAAAAAATTTCCCAAAAAAAAACCAAAGAAAAAACAAAATAAAAGTTCACGAGCAGAACCCCACAAACAGAACAAAAAAAGGGACAAACAACACAAAACAGTTCACAGAGCAAAAGCCCACAAAGAAAACAAAAACAAAAAAACACTAACAGTTCACAGAGCAGAAGCCACAAAAGAACAAAAAAAGACAAAAAAACAAAACCCAGTTCACAGAGGAAGCCCACAACAGAACAACAAAAACAAAAAACAGCCCCTTGGGAAAAGAAACCCCGATGGGGGAATAAAGGGGAAAGCCCCGGGAGGGGCAGAATGACGGGAAAACCCCCTGATGGGCAGAAGGGACAGAAACCCCCTGATGGGCAGAATGCAGAAACCCCTGAGGGGCCCGAAGGGAAAAAACCCCTGATGGGCAGGACAAAAACCCCCCTTTGAGGGCGAATGACAGAAACCCCGGGATGGGCAGAATGACAGAAACCCCCTGAGGGGCAAAATTTGCCCAAAAACCCCCTGAGGGGCAGAAGGGAAGAAAGCCCCTGATGGGCAGAATGACAAAAAAAACCCTTCCTGTCTTTTTTGAACCCCGTTTCTTTCCCATCCTTTGCCTGAAACGGACGGGAAAACATTTCAAATACTTTTTTAAACCCCCTTAAACAGAAACTCTTTCCAGCCAGAAAAGACTGAAAAAGTGATATGATGGTGGGGGGACATTTTAAATCCTCTAAACAGAATTTCTTTCTACCCAAAAAAGACTGATAAGTGTATTGAGGGTGGGAGTCAAAATTTCTATTCTGCTAGGACAGATGTTTTTACTGTTTACCCCCACCCTTGAAAATGTTTGCCCCCTCTCCCCCTCCCCCCCCCCCACCCCCCCCCCCCCCCCCCCCCCCCCCCCCCCCCCCCCCCCCCCCTCTCCCCCAAACCTCCCCCTTTAAAAATACAGTTTATTTTTTAAAAAAATTTAAGCATTTTTTTGGTAAAACAATCAAAAATTTAGATACTAAAAAAAGTATTGTTCAATATGTGGGTTTGTTTTATCATTGTTTTTTATATTTTTTTCCGACGGCAACTTTCCCCAAGTACAAAAATTTATTAGGGGGTTAAAGTGTCAATGATCACTTGCTTCTACAGGTTGCTTGGCAGCAATACGAAAACCCCAAAGAGAGACACTCCCGGGACTAAAAGTCCCCGTTTTTTTCCATTTTTTCAAGCGCCTTGTCGACTTTGTTTGTCTCCATCCCCGAAAAAGGGTTTCCCCAAACCCTGGGGAAAACCCAACACAGAACAATTGGTACACCAGTCATGGAGAAGGGTAGACACAGAGGAATAACACAGTCAGGGGAAAAGGGTAGACACAGCAGGAAACCCCCAGGGAAAAGGGTAAAAAAAAGGGACGGGAAATAACCCCAGGGAAAAAAGGGTGGACACAGCAGGTTAACCCCATTCATGGAAAAGGGGAAAGGACACGGGAAGGAAACCCCCTGGAAAAGGGTAGACACAGCGGATAACCCAGGGAAAAAAGGGGTTAGACACAGCGGGAAAAAACCCCTAAAAAAAGGGTAGAACAGCGGAAAAAACCTAAAACATGGAAAAGGGTAGCCCACAACGGGGAAAACCCCAGGGAAAAAAGGGTTTTGACACGCAGGTTTAAACCCCAGGGGAAAAAAGGGTAGACACGAAGGAAAAACATAAATAGGGAAAAAAGGGTAGACAAACGGAAAAACCCCCGGGAAAAGGGTGGGAACAGAAGGAAAACCACCAGGGAAAAAGGGGTAGAAACAGCAGGATAACCCCAGGGAAAAAAAGGTAGACACAGCTTTAATTTTCCCAAAATTTAGGGGTTGATTTTGGCTTGCTTTCATATTCGCTTTTTTAATCAGGTCCCTTTTTAGTAATTATTTAACATACTTTTTTCCTAAAATTTTTAAAGGGAAAAACCCTTTCTAAACTTTTAAAGTCAACATGTATATTTATTTTTGTGAACAATGAATATATACGGGAACAAACTTGTTAAACCCCAACCATTCACAAAAACAATCATGCCTAAAAACCCAAAAATTTCTTTCCAAATTTAAAATTTGCTGAAAATTTGCTGACCCTTTACATAGATAAAAGAGCAGGGAAAAAACCATCAGAAAGATATGTTTCCCAAAACCTTTAAGCATTTTCAAAATTTTTGGGGGCACTTTATTCCTGGGTTTTAAAAAAATTAATAAAATTAATTTTTTTGTGCAAAACAATAAAATTTTAAAAAGTTTTTAAACCCAAAGGGTTTTTTCCCAAACATTCTCACAGTGACCACCCCAAAAGCCCTTCTTCACAGTGCCATCACAGTGACTTTCTTCACAGGGGCCATCACGCGCCCTTTCTCCCCATCAGTGAATGATTTAAAAAACATTCCCAAAATTGACTATCACAGCGACTTTTCTCTCACAAAACATTCTAACAGTGCCACACAGTGACTTTCTCTCACAGTGCCCTCACACCCGACTTTCTCTCACAGTGACCATAAACAGCGACATCTCTCCCAGTGCCCATCACATTTGACATTCCCCCACAGGAAACCACACAGTGCTTTCCCCTCTCCATTGACCATCACAGCGCACTCACAGTGACCATCACAGCACTTCCCTTCACGTGCCCATCACAGGCCCATTTCTCACAGGGGCCCCATACGCAACATTTTAAACAGGGGACTTCACAGCGAAAAAATTGATTCCACAGGGGGCCCTTCACAGAAAACCATTCTCAAAGTGACCATCACAGCGACTTTTCTCCAGTGACCATCACAGGGGACATTCTCCCATCAGTGTTTGTTTTACCAAAATTTCACGGGGACCATCACAGCAACACTTCTCCATCATTTGGAAGGGATTTCCCAAACATTCTAAAGTGACCACCCAGTGACATTCTCTCACAGTGCCACCCGGCGAGTTTTCTCTCATCAGTAAATTTTTTCCCAAAAACATTCTCACAGTGCCCGTCCCCAGCGACATTCTTTTCCTTTGGAATCCAGCGCATTCTCTCCCCGGGGGCCCAAATCACGGAAACATTTCACAGGACCATCACAGCAACATTTCACAGTGACCATCACAGAAACCCATTTTTCAACAGTGAAAATCCAGCGACATTTCACAGGGGCCCACCCACGCAACATTCTTCCAGGGGACCATAACAGGGGCCCATTCTCACAGTGCCCTTTCACACGACATTCTCTACAGTGACCATCACAGCAAATTCTCACAGGCCATCACAGCTTTTTTCTCTCACAGTGCCCATCACGAAAATTCTTCCCGTGCCCATCACAGAACCCATTCTCTACGTAAACCATCAAAAGCAACTTCTCACAGTGACCATCCGGGCAAATTTTTCTCACGGGGGCCCAAATCACAGCAACTTTCTCACAGTGACCATCACAGGGGACATTCTCTCACATTTGACCACCCAGAAACCCCCCCATTTCTCACAGTAAACCATCCCCGCAACATTCTCACAAGTGACCCACAGAAACATTCTCACAGGGGTACCCCCGACTTCCCCCGTGCTATCACAGCAACTTCTCACGTGACTTTCACAGAAACATTCTCACAGTGACCTTTCCAGCAATTTTCTCACGGCCCAAACAGAAACATTCTTCCAGGGGCCCTTCACAGCAACTTTCTCACAGTGCCCCTTTACAGCAACATTCTTCCATTGCCCATCCCAGAAAATTTCTACATGCCCCATCACAGCAATTTTTTCCCCAGGGCCCATCACGCAAATTCTCCACAGTGCCCATCACAGCGACCTACGTGCCCCATCACAGAAACATTCTCACAGTGCCCATACGCAACTTTCCCCCATGACATCACAGAAACTTTTCTCACAGGAATAACAGCAACTTTCTCTCACAGTGCCTCAAGCGACATTCTCTCAAGTGACCATCACAGGACTTTTCTTCCCCAGTGACCATCACAGAACATTCTACAGTGCCCAACGGGGGACATTCTCTAAACAGTGACATCCCCAGCAACATTTCCCCGTGCCATCACAGCAAAATTCTCTCACAGTGCCCCACCCCCAGCAACTTTCAAGGAATCACAGCAAATTCTTTTCCCAGTGCCCAAACCGGGAAAACATTTCACAGTGCCCACCCTCAGCGACATTCTCTCACAGTGACCCCCACAGTAAATTTTCTCTCACAGTGCCATCAAGGGCACTCTTCACAGTGCCCATTAAAGCAAATTCTCACAGTGACCTTCACAGCAAAAACTCTTCCCAGTGCCCATATGGAACATTCTCTCCCCCTTGGGGACCATCCCCGGCAAATTCTCCCCCTTCGTGAATTTTTTTACCAAACATTCTCACAGTGCCATCACAAAAACTCTCCCCATCAGTGAATGATTTCCCAAAACTTTTCTCACATGGACCATCAGGGGCATTCTCTCACAGGGGACCACCCAGCGAATTTCTCTAACAGTGCCCACCACGGCGACATTGTCCCCATCCCGAGTGATTTCCCTTTGGTTTTTTTTCCTTCATGGGGCGCTTTAAGGACCCCTTTTCTCACCCTCCCTTGGCCTGGGGATACAAAAAAAAAAAAGGGAGAGGAAAAGGAGAACCGGGGGGGGTGGGAGGGGGAGAGGAAAAAAAGCATAAAAAAAATAAATGCTTGGAAATCACCCTAACGATAAAGTCAATACAGATTCCCCTCCCCCAAAAAAGTTTGAAGTGTTTTCTACCACAATTGGGGAACTTTCGAGAAAAAAAAATTGGGTGTTTTTTTTTTAAAGGGTTTTGGGGGGGGGGGGGGGGAAAATTTAAAATTTTTCATTCGTTAAAAGCACTTATCAAAAAAAATAGAATTATGTTTAAATTTTTTAAAACACCCCAACCACACACAACACACACACACACACACCCCAAACACACGTCCAAATCCCTAAAAACCCCTAGTAACTGGCATTAGGGCCCTGCCCTTTATTCCTGCAGCAGTTGTTCTGTCTGTGGGTTAATCCTCCTGCCACTTCCCTTTCTCCCTGTGCCTCGCTGCAAAATATGTCTGCAGCCGTTCTTCCCTTGTTGTGGCCTGGAGAGTACCAAAAACAAAATACCCCTGTCACTGCCTACAGTTCCATTGGTTAAGTGTTTAAAAGTGTTACCCTTAAAACCTGTTTAAAACCCGGACAAACACACACAGGGAAAAAACATTTTAAAAAAAAAATTTCCAAAAAGGATGCCTTTAGGGCAGAGAATGAAGCAAAATTTAGAAAGTGGGGGGTTTGTTACCCCCAAGGGAATTTTACAAAAAAGAGAGGGGGGTTTGTTACCCCCAAGGACATTGACAAACAAAAAAGGGGGGTTAGTTACCGCCAAAGGGGGGTTTACAAAAAAAAGAAGGGGGTTAGTTACCCCCAAAGGGAAATTTACCCCCAAAAAAAGGGGGGGTTTGTTTCCGCCAAGGCATTGACCCAAAAAAAGAGGGGGGTTAGTTTCCCCCCAAAAGGAACCCCTTTTACAAACAAAGGAGGGGGTTAGTTCCCCCAAGGACATTGACAAACAAAGGAGGGGGGTTGTTACCGCCCAAGGGGCATTGACAAAAAGGAGGGGGGTTTTTTACCGCCAAGGACATTGACAAAAAAAAGGAGGGGGTTAGTTTGCAAGGCCCTTGCCCCCGGGGGGTTTGTTAAAGCCAAGGCATTGCAAACAAAGAGAGGGGGTTTTTACCGCAAGGACATTTTACAAAAAAAGGAGGGGGGTTTGTTACCCCCAAAAATTGACAAAAAGAGGGGGGTTGTTGCCGCCCAAAGGGCATTGACAAACAAAGAGAAAGGGGGGGGGTTACCCCAAGGGGCATTGACAAAAAAGAGAGGGGGTTAGTTCCGCCTGGACATTGACAAACAAAGAGGGGGGTTAGTTCCCCCAAGGACATTGACAAACAAAGAGAGGGGGTTAGTTACCCCCAAGGGGCATTGCCCAAAAAAAGAGGGGGGTTAGTTTCCGCAAGGACATTGAAAAACAAAGAGGGGGGGGGTTAGTTACCCAAGGGGCATTGAAAAAAGAAAGAGAGGGGGTTTTTTACCCCCAAGGGGCTTTTAAAACAAAGGAGGGGGTTTGTTACCGCCAAGGGGCATTGACAAAACAAGAGAGGGGGTTAGTTCCGCCAAGGACATTGACAAACAAAGGAGGGGGGTTTGTTACCCCCAAAGGGCATTGACAAAAAAAGAGGGGGGTTAGTTACCCCCAAGGACATTGACAAAAAAAAAGGGGGGGGGGTTAGTTACCGCCAAAAGGGCATTGACAAACAAAGAGAGGGGGTTAGTTACCCCCAAGGAAATTGAAAAAACAAAAGAGGGGGGTTAGTTCCCCCCTGTTTGTCAAAGTCCTTGGCGGAACTTTAAACCCCCCCCCCTTTTTTTTGTCAATGTCCCTTTTTTTGAAAAGTCCTTTGTTTTTCTGTCCCCTTGGGGGTTTAAATAACCCCCCTCTTTTGTTTGTCAGTGTCCTTGGCGGTAACTAACCCCCTTTTCTTTTTTTTTCAACGTCTTTTTTTGTCAATGTCCTTTGTTTGTCAAAGAGAGGGGGGTTAGTTACCGCCCCAAAGGGCATTGGGCAAAAAAGGGGCATTGACAAAAAAAAAGGGGCTTTTACAAAAAAGAGAGGGGGTTAGTTACCCCCCCAAAGGGCATGGGAAAAAAAAGAGAGGGGTTAGTTACCCCCAAGGACATTGACAAACAAAGGACATTGACAAACAAGGACCTTGCCCAAAAAAAAAAGAGGGGGTTAGTTACCCCCAAGGACATTGACCCAAAAAAAGGACATTTACAAAAAAGAGAGGGGTTTTACCGGGCCCAAAGGGCCTTGACAAACAAAGAGAGGGGGTTAAATTTCCCCCAAGGACATTTACAAACAAAAAGGGGGGGGTTAGTTACGCCAAGGACTTTACAAAAAAAGAGAGGGGGGTTAGTACGAAATTAAAGCATGTTTCCCCTGCCCTTCTCCATCCCTTTTTCCCCCTTTTTTGTTTCCGCGGTTCCCTGCTGAAAGTTGTTTTGCTTTTGCGTGTGTTTTGTTCGTGTGTGTGCGTTTACGCGCGTGGTTTTTTTTTTGCTTTCGTGTTTGGGTTTTCCCCCGTGTGGGTGGGGTGGTCCTTTTTGCAGTTTTTTTATTGTATCCCCTGCCCGTGTTCACGAAATTGGAGGGGGGTGGGGATGGGGGGTTGGTTTTTTTTTTTCTATTCCAAATTCCCTTTTCGAGGGGTTTTTCATATAATGTGTGTGTGGGGGGGTGGCGGGGGTGTGTGGGTGTGTGTGTGGTTTTTGTGGGGGGGGGGGGGGGAAAAGTGGGAGGGGGATGTGGGTTGTGATCTGTTTTAGTGCTTTTATTTGTGACCCATTTTTTTTGATGCCTTTTTCCCAATATTGTGCAATGTTAATGGGGAAATTTTATTTTTTTCCCGTATTGGGAAAGCGCTTGAGGATGAGTCTTCTCTCCTCGAAGAGCGTATATAAGCTGATTTATTATTATTTTATTATTAATTTTTAGTTTCCGCCCCAAGGGCATTTACAAAAAAGGGAGGGGGTTAGTTACCCAAGGACCCTTGAAAAAAAAGAGAGGGGGTTTAGTTACGCCCCCGGCCCCTTGAAAAAACAAAGAGAGGGGGTTAGTTACCGCCCCAAAGGAAAATTGGCAAACAAAGAGAGGGGGTTAGTTACCCCCAAGGACATTGACAAACAAAAGAGGGGGGTTAGTTTTCCCCCCAAGGAAATTGACAAACAAAAAAAAGGGGGTTAGTTTCGCCCAAGGGGCATTACAAAGAAAAGAGAAAGGGGGTTTGTTACCCCCAAGGACATTTTAAAAGAAAAAGAGGGGGTTTGTTACCCAAGTACAAATTTACAAAAAAAGAGAGGGGTTTTTACCCCCAAGGGGCCCTTGACCCAAAAAAAGAGAGGGGGGTTTGTTTCCGCCAAGGAATTGACAAACAAAGAGGGGGGGGGGGGGGGGTTAGTTACCGCCCAAGGGGCATTGCAAAAAAAGAGGGGGGGGGTTTTTTTTTTCGCCAAGGAATTGACAAACAAAGAGAGGGGGTTAGTTACCCCCAAGGGCCCTTGGAAAAAACAAAAAGAGGGGGTTAGTTACCCCAAGGGCATTGACCCAAAAAAAGAGGGGGGGGGTTTGTTTTCCCCCAAGGACATTGACAAACAAAGGAGGGGGGGTTATTTTCCCCCAAGGCATTGACCCCCGAAAGAGGGGGGTTAGTTTCCGCAAGGAAAATTGGGCAAACAAAGGAGGGGGGGTTGTTCCGCCAAGGACTTGCAAACAAAAAGAGGGGGTTTTGTTACCGCCCAAAGGGCTTGACAAAAAAAGAGAGGGGGTTAGTTACCCCCAAGGACATTGACAAAAAAAGAGAGGGGGGTTTGTTACCCCCAAGGACATTACCCCAAAAAAAGGGGGGGGGGGGGTTTTGTTACCCCCAAAGGGGCCTTGACAAAGGGAAAAAGAGGGGGTTAGTTTCCGCCAAGGACATTTACAAAAAAAAAGAGAGGGGGTTAGTTACGCCCAAAGGAAAATTGGGCAAAGAAAACGAGGGGGGTTAGTTACCCCCAAGGACATTGACAAAGAAAGAGAGGGGGGTTTGTTACCGCCAAGGACATTGACCAAAAAAAGAGGGGGGGTTTGTTTCGCCCCGGAAAAAGCCCCCCCGGGGAGGGGGGGTTTGTTACCCCCAAGGGGCATTGACAAGAAAGAGAGGGGGTTAGTTACCCCCAAAAGGACATTGACAACAAAGAAGGGGGTTGTTACCGCCAAGGGGCATTGAAAAACAAAGAGAGGGGGTTTGTTACCGCCAAAAGGCATTGACAAAAAAAATGAGGGGGTTTGTTACCCCCAAGGCCCTTGACAAAAAAAGAGAGGGGGTTTGTTACCCAAGGACATTGAAAAAAAAGAGAGGGGGTTTTGTACCGCCAAAGGGCATTGCCCAAAAAAAGAGAGGGGGTTAGTTTCCCCCAAGGACAAAAGACAAAGAGAGAGAGGGGTTTTAAATTTCCGCCCAAAGGCATTGACAAAGAAAGAGAGGGGGTTTGTTTTTCCGCCAAGGACATTGACAAAGAGAGAGAGGGGGGTTGTTCCGCCAAAGGGGCATTGACCCAAACCAAAAAGGGGGGGGTTAGGTTTCCGCCCGGACATTGACAAACAAAAAAGGGAGGGGGTTAGTTACCCCCAAGGACATTGACAAAAAAAGAGAAAGGGGGTTAGTTACCGCCAAGGACATTGACAAAAAAAGAGAGGGGGTTAGTTACCGCCAAAAGGGCATTGGCCAAAAAAAGAGGGGGGTTAATTACCCCCCGGCCCTGGGCAAAGAAAGAGAGGGGGTTAGTTACCGCCCGGGGCATTGACAAACAAAGAGAGGGGGGTTTGTTACCCCCAAGGACATTGAAAAACAAAGAGAGGGGGTTAGTTACCCCCAAGGGGCATTGCCCAAACCCAAAAAGGGGGGGGTTGTTACCCGCCCCGGAATTGACAAACCCAAAAGAGGGGGGGGGGTTAGTTCCGCCAAGGACATTGACAAACAAAAAGGGGGGGGGTTAGTTACCCCCAAGGACATTGACAAAAAAGAGAGGGGGTTTGTTACCCCCAAGGGGCATTGCAAAGAAAAAGAGGGGGTTTTGTTACCCCCAAGGACATTGGCAAAAAAGAGAGGGGGGTTTGTTCCGCCAAGGACATTGGGCAAAAAAAAAGAGAGGGGGTTATACCGCCCAAAGGGGGATTGACAAAGAAAAAGGGGGGGTTAGTTACCCCCCCAAAAGGGAAATTGGGGCAACAAAAAAGGGGGGGGGTTTTGTTCCCCCAAGGGGCATTGCCAAACAAAGAGAGGGGGTTAGTTACCGCCAAGGACATTTACCCAAAAAAAAGGGAGGGGGTTTTGTTACCGCCAAGGGGCATTTTAAAAAAAAAGAGAGGGGGTTTGTTACCGCCAAGGAATTGAAAACAAAGAGAGGGGGTTAGTTACGCCAAGGGGCATTGACAAAGAAAGGAGGGGGGTTAGTTACCCCCAAGGACATTGACAAACAAAGGAGGGGGGGTTGTTACCCCAAGGACATTGACAAACAAAAAAGAGGGGGTTAGTTACCCCCAAGGGGCAATTTGGGCAAAGAAAAAGAGGGGGGGTTTTTTTAAACCCCCAAAGGGCATTTACAAGAAAGGGGGGGGGGGTAGTTACCGCCAAAGGGGGGGGAAATTGACCAAAAAAAGAGGGGGGTTTGTTACCCCCAAAGGGCATTGACAAAAAAAGGAGGGGGTTTGTTACCCCCAAGGGGCATTTACAAAGAAAGAGAGGGGGGTTTTTTACCGCCAAAGGAAAATTGACAAAGAAAGAGAGGGGGGTTTGTTACCGCCAAGGGAATTGACAAAAAAAAAGAGAAGGGGGTTGTTACCCCAAGGCATTGATAAACAAAAAGAGGGGGTTAAATTACCCAAGGAATTGGCCCCCCCAAGGAGGGGGTTAGTTTTCCGCCAAAGGACATTGACAAACAAAGAGAGGGGGTTAGTTACCCCAAGGACCCTTGACAAACAAAGAGAGGGGGTTTGGGTTTCCCCCAAGGGGCATTGACAAACAAAGGAGGGGGTTAGTTAACCCCCAAAAGGGCATTTTCAAACAAAAAGAGGGGGTTAGTTACCCCCAAGGACATTTACAAAAACAAAAAGGGGGGTTGTTACCGCCAAGGGCATTTTACAAAAAAAGAGGGGGGTTTTGTTACCCCCAAAAGGGATTGACAAACAAAGAGAGGGGGTTAGTTACCGCCCCGGACCTTGCAAACAAAAAAAAAGGGGGTTTTTTACCCCAAGGGGCCCCTTGACCAAAAAAAAGAGGGGGGTTAGTTAGCCAAGGGGCATTGGGCAAAAAAGAGTGGGGGTTAAAATTTCCCCCAAGGACATTGACAAAGAAAAAGGGGGGTTTGTTACCCCCCAAGGACATTGACAAAAAAAGGGGAGGGGGTTAGTTTTCCCCAAGGGGCCCTTTAAAACAAAGAGGGGGGTTAGTTTCCCCCCAAGGACAAGCCAAAAAAAGAGAGGGGGTTAGTTCCGCCCAAAGGGCATTGACAAAAAAAAAGAGGGGGGGGTTACGCCCAAGGGGGAAATTTACAAAAAAAAAGAGGGGGGTTTGTTACCGCCAAAGGGGCATTGACAAAAAAAAGAGAGGGGGTTAGTTACCCCCAAAGGGCATTGACAAAGAAAGGGGGGGGGTTAGTTACCCAAGGGGCATTGGGCAAACAAAGAGAGGGGGTTGTTACCCCCAAAAGGGCTTTAAAAAAAAGAAAAGGGGGTTAAATTACCCCCAAGGGCATTGAAAGAAAGAGGGGGGTTAGTTTCCCCCAAGGACATTGCAAAAAAAAGAGAGGGGGTTAGTTACCCGCCAAGGACCTTGACAAACAAAGAAGGGGGGGTTTTTTACCCCAAGGCATTGGACCAAAAAAAGGGGAGGGGGTTAGTTACCCCCAAGGACATTTACAAAAAAAGCAAAAGGAAAAAGGGAAAAAGAAAGGAGGGGGTTAGTTACCCCCAAGGACATTGACAAAGAAAGAGAGGGGGGTTTAAGTTACGCCCAAAGGGCATTACAAACAAAGGGGAGGGGGTTGTTACCGCCCAAAGGGAAATTTACCCAAAAAAAGAGAGGGGGTTAGTTACCGCCAAAAGGGTTTACAACAAAAAGGGGGGGGTTAGTTACCCCCAAGGACCAAATTTCCCAAAAAAAGAGGGGGGGGTTGTTACCGCCAAGGAATTTCAAAAAAAAGAGAGGGGGTTTGTTACCCCAAGGACATTGAAAAAAGAAAGAGAGGGGGTTAGGTTTCCGCCAAAGGGCATTTTACAAAGAAAGAGGGGGGTTAGTTCCGCCAAGGGGCTTGACAAAGAAAAAGGGGGGTTATTACCGCCAAGGCATTGACAAAGAAAGAGAGGGGGTTAGTTTCCCCAAGGCATTTACAAACAAAAAGGGGGGGGTTAGTTACGCCAAGGACATTGACAAAAAAAAGCACAGAAAAAGGGCACAAGACAATGTCTTTTCTTGTTTTCTTTGTTTGTTTAAAGTCCTTGGCGGTTAAAATAACCCCCCCTCTTTCTAAATATAAAACTAAGTAAAAATTAGTTCCCGTCCCAAACCCGAAAAGTGCCTTGTTCATGAATTTTCATGGGTGTGAGTATGTTTCCCCATGCCCCTCCTTTTCCCCCCCACCCCCCTCTCTAATGCTCTCCCCTTCCCCCCCCACCCCCTCTCTAACGGTCTTCCCCTTCCCCCCCCACCCCTCTAACGTTTTTTCCCTTTCCCCCCCACCCCCCACTTCTTAAAGTCTCCCTTCACCCCCCCACCTCCTAATGCTCTCCCCTTCCCCCCCACCACCTTTAATGCTTCCCCCCTTCCCCCCACCCCCTCTCTAACGTTTTCCCCCTTTCCCCCCCACCACCATTCTCTAATGCTCTCCCCTTTACCACCACCACCCTCTAAAGCTTTTCCCCCTTCCCACCCCCACTCTTAACCGCTCTCCCTTTCCCCCCCCATTTTTAACGCTCTCCCCTTTCCCCAACCCCCACCTCTCTAAAAGTCTCCCCTTTCCCACCACCAAACCCCTTAAGCTCTCCTTCCCCCACCACTTCTCTAACGCTCTCCTTCCCCCCCACCACCTTTTCTAACGCTCTCCCTTCCCCACCACCATCTCTAAGGGTCTATCGGTTATCGGGGCCCCCCTCCCCCTGCAACTGAGTCCCGCACGGCCCTTGACCCACCCGGTCTGCCAGTCAAAACTAAGGGGACCCACCCGTAACCCAAAATGAAACTCCAGTCAGTGGATGCTTTGGTGACAAACAGATCACCTACTAACATGCCACTAAATCAGTCAGTACTGTGGTAATCAGATAAGATAAGGTAATGTTGCTTATAGCCCAGCCGACTGCAAAGGGCCACATCAGGGCTGTCACCACGTTAAAATCAACTCACAAGTCATTAAAAAAAAAAATTAAAAAAACAACTTTCACACATCTCTTTAAATGACATCTTCTAGAAACGCACCAGAAACTTCGTTAAAAATCTTTCTTCCGCAAAAATCTTAAATCAGATGAAAAATGTTAATCTCTCTCAAAAACTCAAGGATCACGTCAGGCGGGACATCCCTGAACAGGATCTTCATGGACTCCGCTGTAAAATGTTTGTGTCTCACATCGTGCAAGTCCCAACACTCTAAAAGAATATGTTTCATTGTGAGTGGCACATGACATGGAATGCACCACGGAGCTTCCTCATTCTTTAAAAGGTATGAATGGGTAAAATACGAATGGCCGGTGTGCAGCCGGCACAGAAGTGTTTCTTCTTTACGACCACCAGACGTAGATGGGAGGAACTCCTTAAGGTTTGGACAGATCTGAAAGAGTTTGTTATCCGTCTGCATATTCCAATCCTCCTGCCAGAGGTCTCTCACATAATCATTAATTTTGGGTTTCAGATCTGAGCAGGGGATATATATGTTGGACAGTTTCTCTCTTGTGGCATTCTTGGCTAAACGATCAACCATTTCGTTCCCTCCGATGCCAACATGACCAGTAACCCAAGCCAGAATAATGTTGTAACCATCCACTTTCAACTTGCTAAAAAGATGTGGTAATCAACAACTCAAGAGACAAGTTCCAACAAAGAGTAAGAGAAACCAGTTTCCCCAAAAACAGGTCCATGTAAACCTACAGAGTGTTTTCAAACTGCAACAATCCAACACCAATCCATGTAGAGCTACACAGTGTTTTTTAAACTGCAACAATCCAACACCAATCCATGTAGAGCTACACAGTGTTTTTCAAACTGCAACAATCATGTAGAGCTACACAGTGTTTTTCAAACTGCAACAATCCATGTAGAGCTACACAGTGTTTTTCAAACTGCAACAACAACAAATCCATGTAGAGCTACACAGTGTTTTTCAAACTGAACAACACACATCCATGTAGAGCTACACAGTGTTTTTCAAACTGCAACAATCCAACACCAATCCATGTAAGCTACACAGTGTTTTTCAAACTGCAACAATCCAACACCAATCCATGTAGAGCTACACAGTGTTTTTCAAACTGCAACAATCCAACACCAAATCCATGTAAATCTACACAGTGTTTTTCAAACTGCAACAATCCAACACCAATCCATGTAGAGCTACACAGTGTTTTTCAAACTGCAACAATCCAACACCAATCCAGTAGAGCTACACAGTGTTTTTCAAACTGCAACAATCCAACACCAATCCACGTAAAGCTACACAGTGTTTTTTAAACTGCAACAATCCATGTAAAGCTACAGATTGTTTTCAAACAAACAATCCAATACCAATCCATGTAAAGCTACAGAGTGTTTTCATGAAGTCACAATGTCACAACCACAGCTGACCACACAAACTGTTCGACTTAACCCCTTTGACTTAGCATTACGTAATTCATGCCTTTTTTCTCACTTGTAATGCTGTATGTCTCTATGCAGATAAATATAGGTTTTGACTTAGCATTACGCAATTCATGCCTTTTTTTCTCATTGTAATGCTGTATGTCTCTATGCAGATAAATATAGGTTTTGACTTGGCATTACGCAATTCATGCCTTTTTTTCTCACTTGTAATGCTGTATGTCTCTATGCAGATAAATATAGGTTTTGACTTAGCATTATGCAACTCATGCCTTTTTTCTCAAGGCAGAGCCAAAAAGAATTTGGCAGTGCCTGATAAGTTGTTCACTGCAGAAAGCAGAGGAGCAAACAAAGGTAAACGGAGTCCAGACCTTCCAATAGATCCAATGGCAGGCGAGGCATATTGCCAGACCTTCCAATAGATTTAATGGCAGGCGAGGCATATGTCCAGACCTTCCAATAGATCCAATGGCAGGCGAGGCATATTGTCCAGACCTTCCAATAGATTTAATGGCAGGCGAGGCATATTGTCCAGACCTTCCAATAGATGTAATGGCAGGCGAGGCAATATGTCCAGACCTTCCAATAGATCTAATGGCAGGTGATGCATATTGTCCAGACCTTCCAATAGATCTAATGGCAGGCGAGGCATATTGTCCAGACCTTCCAATAGATCCAATGGCAGGCGAGGCATATTGTCCAGACCTTCCAATAGATCTAATGGCAGGCGAGGCATATTGTCCAGACCTTCCAATAGATCTAATGGCAGGCGAGGCATATTGTCCAGACCTTCCAATAGATCTAATGGCAGGCGAGGCATATTCTCCATTAAAGACTTCTGGAGGAAAGTCAACTGTCCAAATGCTCTATTACGACTATAGGTGCAAATCTACAATCCCTTTTCACTTGTTTGGATTAAGTCATATATTTGACAGAAAGAACCTGCTTACCTAATTTCAATGGGTTTTTATCTCAAGCATTTTAACTTTGAGACGGCTCATAACATATACTGAATGACTTGTCATTTCTTTGGCTTTAACTAACATCCCAAACTTGATCATACAGCTCAATTGTCACCTACAACATGGGTGAGAGGAGCCAGGAAAATCAAACTTGAAAGCAACAAATACAGAGTACAAGACAGGATGTTAGGGTGCTAAACAATTCCTGTTCAGTGAACAATGTGGACTATATTTACTTGTCTTGTCTGTTCTGGGTTTTGTTTATTTGTCATGGAGATGGGGCATTAGGGGAGGAAAGGGATTGGCAGGGGGGGAGGGGGGGGGGAGGGGGGTCGGTCATTATTTTCCTGTAAATAGTGGAAATGGAGAACAGACAACAGAGAAAAATGGTGGTAACCAACTGTCCAAGCATCCAAACACTGCATTGCTGCAATCATGTGTTGGGATGATGATGATGATGATGATGGTCGATGGCTCATCAATACTATTACATATATGACACCAAAATTAAACAAAAACATGGACATTAACATGCAGGTGACTGAGATATAGAGAAGAAGGAGTATGTGCAGTCAGTCATGCGTTGATAGAAGAAAAGGACCCGCCGCACATCACCATCATGACCCACAACAGACAGGAGATGGTTGGAAATGGCGAACAAAGAGACAGACAGAAGAAAAGGACCCACTGCACATCACCATCATGACCCACAACAGACAGGAGATGGTAGGAAATGGCAAACAAAGAGACAGACAGAAGAAAAGGACCCACTGCACATTATGACCCACAACAGACAGGAGACGGTAGGAAATGGCAAACAAAGAGACAGACAGAAGAAAAGGACCCACTGCACATTATGACCCACAACAGACAGGAGATGGTAGGAAATGGCAAAGAGACAGACAGAAGAAAAGGACCCACTGCACATTATGACCCACAACAGACAGGAGATGGCAGGAAATGGCAAAGAGACAGACAGAAGAAAGGACCCACTGCACATTATGACCCACAACAGACAGGAGATGGCAGGAAATGGCAAAGAGACAGACAGAAGAAAAGGACCCACTGCACATTATGACCCACAACAGACAGGAGATGGCAGGAAATGGCAAACAAAGAGACAGACAGAAGAAAAGGACCACTGCACATTGCCATTATGACCCACAAGACAGGAGATGGTAGGAAATGGCAAACAAAGAGACAGACAGAAGAAAAGGACCCACTGCATATTATGATCCTCAACAGACAGGAGATGGTAGGAAATGGCAAAGAGACAGACAGAACAAAAGGACCTGTCGCACATTATGATCCTCAACAGACAGGAGAAGATGACAAGAAATGGGAAACACAGAGACAGACAGACAGGCTGGCAACCACTACCAGAACCATCCTTCCATAACACAGAGACAGACAGACAGGCTGGCAACCACTACCAGAACCATCCTTCCATAACACAGAGACAGACAGACAGGCTGGCAACCACTACCAGAACCATCCTTCCATAACACAGAGACAGACAGACAGGCTGGCAACCACTACCAGAACCATCCTTCCATAACACAGAGACAGACAGACAGGCTGGCAACCACTACCAGAACCATCCTTCCATAGCCCACTTGTGCTCTGACAGAACTGTCTTCTGCACAGACACCTTCAAGTCCTGATCATCTCCATACGTCCCTGACCAGATCTTCCCCAACCCCTCCCCCCTCAGCACCCTCCACTGCACTAGGCGCCGCTCCCCTGACCCCGCCATGGGTCTGTACTGCCACGCCGCATGATCCTCTGTATCATCACCAACGCCCACCTCAACCTGTCCAAAGTTTCCGTTCATTTTGTCCTCAGGATCGTCACTCACATCCCCAACAATGAGCCCCTTCTGTGCAACAGACTTTCCATTTCTGCTGTTAAGACCACTGGCAACTGCTGGAGCGCCAGTCTTGGCACATGTCTTCCCTCCAAGATCAGCCGTGCAGTGTCCTGGAGCGCCAGTCTTGGCACATGTCTTCCCTCCAAGATCAGCCGTGCAGTGTCCTGGAGCGCCAGTCTTGGTACATGTCTTCCTCCAAGATCAGCCCTGCAGTGTCCTGGAGCGCCAGTCTTGGTACATGTCTTCCCTCCAAGATCAGCCGTGCAGTGTCCTTCAGCGCTGTCAGTTTTTCTCCTGATGGAGGTTTCCTCGTCACTGGCTGTAACCTCCATGAAAGATGAAGACTCTTCAAGTTCTGGTGGGGCAAAGGCGAGCTCAGAACAGGTACTCTCCAAAGGACACCCACCTCTCTTCACGTTATCAGCACTGGCATTCACTGACTGTGAGACCACAGCAGAAATCTTGGTAGACTGTGTGTCAGTGATGGTGTTTCTCAAGTTGGCCCGTGCACCTTTGGCAGGTGTCACATCTGATGATGCTGGTCCAGAAGACAATGAACAGCTGCTTCTAGAATTTCCACATGGGCAACAATCCAAAGCAGTGCCAATGTGAATTTCCTCCAAACTGTACTTCCCTGTTTTACTTAGGCCTTGTCTGTGACAAGAAACTTCACTAGAAGACCCTGAAATCTGCATAAGACTTGCACAGTCAGGCGTTGAAAGGTCTTGTAATTCACTACCAGGTGGACCTGGGAACGATTTTGACATCAAAGAATCTGGGTCATGATGGGAAGGTTGGACCTTACCCAAGACCTGCTTTTCCCAGGATTTTAATGAAGGCACAGTAGATGTAAGCCTGTTGTTTGAATCATCTAATGCATGATTCCTGAGATGTACTTGTTGACGACGACGAAGAGCATCCTGAGCCTGGTTCTCCTGTTTTTCAGGCTGACTCTTCTGCCCTGCTGCCTGACTCTGGCATTGTGAAGCCTGATTCTGCTGTCCGTGAGTCAGAGGCCCCTGTCTCTGTGTGCAAGTGTCTGTTTCCTCTGCCACAAGGCTGCGATGTTTCACTTTCAGCGCTGTGTCAGAATTCATCAGACACCGCCAAATAGCTCTGTCAATGAAGTCTGCAATGCTGACAATCCTAGCTTCTTGGGCTGCCATCCTCATGCAATGCTGTTGGGATAAGACTAAGAGTCACAGTCTCCCTGTCACACTGGCGCAGATCACAGTCTCCCTGTCACACCTGGCGCAGATCACAGTCTCCCTGTCACAACCTGGCGCAGATCACAGTCTCCTGTCACACTGGCGCAGATCACAGTCTCCTGTCACACCTGGCGCAGATCACAGTCTAAAAAAGTAATTAGAGAAAAAGAAAGAAAGAAAGAAAAAAAAAAAACCCTACTTCTGGCTATTCTTGCCTCTTGCAAAAAAAGAAAAATTGTCACTATTAATCATCCAAACCTTTTCAATCAGATCAGAAGTGTGTCATGTTACAGGATGAAAGGATCTCAAAGAAAGCAGAATTCAAGTCTTTATATGTGTACATTAAATAATGACTGTGTTATGTTACAGGATCCTTTAATATGTGTACATACATTAACTAACTGACTGTGTTATGTTACAGGATCCTTTAATATGTGTACATTAACTAACTGACTGTGTTATGTTACAGGATCCTTTAATATGTGTACATTAAGTAACTGACTGTGTTATGTTACAGGATCCTTAATATGTGTACATTAAATAATGACTGTGTTATGTTACGGATCCTTAATATGTGTACATTAACTGACTGTGTTATGTTACAGGATCCTTTAATATGTGTACATTAACTAACTGACTGTGTTATGTTACAGGATCCTTTAATATGTGTACATTAACTAACTGACGTGTTATGTACAGGATCCTTTAATATGTGTACATTAACTAACTGACTGTGTTATGTTACAGGATCCTTTAATATGTGTACATTAACTAACTGACTGTGTTATGTTACAGGATCCTTTAATATGTGTACATTATAACTGACTGTGTTATGTTACAGGATCCTTTAATATGTGTACATTAACTGACTGGTTATGTTACAGGATCCTTTAATATGTGTACATTAACTAACTGTGTTATGTTACAGGATCCTTTAATATGTGTACATTAACTGACTGTGTTATGTTACAGGATCCTTTAATATGTGTACATTAACTAACTGACTGTGTTATGTTACAGGATCCTTTAATATGTGTACATTAAATAACTGAGGCTGAATCACTTGTTCAGAGCTCAGTTTAAGCAAGAATGATCCCTTAACCCTATCTGGTGTTCACTGTCCGCCTGTTGCACTAACTCATTAGCTTTAACCTATATTAACTAACTCATTACATTTTAACCCTTATACCTAGCTCATTACACTTTAACCCTATTACACTAACTCATTACATTTTAACCCTATATTACACTAACGCATTACACTTTAACCCTATATTACACTAACTCATTACACTTTAACCCTATATTACACTAACTCATTACACTTTAACCCTATATTACACTAACTCATTACACTTTAACCCTATATAAGTATATGACACTAACTCATTACTTTAACCCTATATTACACTAACTCATTACACTTTAACCCTATATTACACTAACTCATTACATTTTAACCCTATATTACACTAACTCATTACACTTTAACCCTATATTACACTAACTCATTACTTTAACCCTATATGACACTAACTCATTACACTTTAACCCTATATTACACTAACTCATTACACTTTAACCCCATCTTGATTACTGACAGACATACTGTATGATTAGTTTCCAGTTGTGTTATTGAAAACAAATTGAAATTGCTTTGGAAAAACTGACCCTGGCCACCTGAAAAAATAATATTGAAACAGAAAAATCAAAGAAAAACAAACAAAATCATCCACCAGTATGACTGTGATTTACATAGCTAACAAAAATACCACCACAAAAAAAAAAAAACCAAAAAAAAACCCTGTTTCAGTTTTTGTTTGCTATACAACCAGCCTAAAACTTCACACTGTTGTGCAGATAAGGCATTCACATGGCATTTCTCATTCACCGTCAGTACATTGTACAGCCTAAAGTTTCACACTGCTGTGCAGATAAGACATTCACATGGCATTTCTCATTCACCGTCAGTACATTGTACAGCCTAAAGTTTCACACTGCTGTGCAGATAAGACATTCACATGGCATTTCTCATTCACTGTCAGTACATTGTACAGCCTGAAGTTCACATGCTGTGCAGATAAGACATTCACATGGCATTTCTCATTCACCGTCAGTACATTGTACAGCCTGAAGCTTCACACTGCTGTGCAGATAAGACATTCACATGGCATTTCTCATTCACTGTCAGTACATTGTACAGCCTAAAGTTTCACACTGCTGTGCAGATAAGACATTCACATGGCATTTCTCATTCACCGTCAGTACATTGTACAGCCTGAAGCTTCACACTGTTGTGCAGATAAGACATTCACATGGCATTTCTCATTCACCGTCAGTACACTGTGCCCACCACTCCAGATTCACCAGGTTGTTTCTTCCATCATCCATACACCTAAAGAACATTCCCTCTAACACCCATCACACTGCAAGTGAGTGCGGCGGGACTGCAGTAATGATGGAAGATGGGGAGCGACTGAGACACAGAGTGGGAGAGAGCCAGCCAGCCTACTTGATATGTGTGGCTCAGGTCTTATCCACTGTGTGTGTGTGTGTGTGTGTGTGTGTGTGTGTGTGTGTGTGTGTGTGTGTGTGTCTGTGTGTCTGTGTGTCTGTGCGTGTGTTTGTGTGTCTGTGTGTCTGTGTATAATGTGTATGTTTAAATGTGTGTGTGTGTGTGTGTAAAATGAGTGTGCGCGTGTGTGAGTGTTCTTTTGTGTGTGTGTGTGTGTGTGTGTGTGTGTGTGTGTGTGTGTGTGTGTGTGTGTGTGTGTGTGTGTGTGTGTGCCTGTGTATGCATGTGTGTGTCTGTATGTGTAAGCATGCCATGCGTGTGTTGTGAGAGTGTGTGTGCGTGTCTGTGTGCGTGCATGTGTGCATGCGTGCGTGCATGCGTGTGTGTGTGTGCGTGTGTTTTGTGTGTGTGTGTATAAATGTGTATGTTTAAATGTGTGTGTGTGTGTGTGTGTGTAAATGAGTGTGCGCGTGTGTGAGTGTTCTTTTGTGTGTGTGTGTGTGTGTGCGTGTGTGCGCGCGTGCGTGCGTGGTGCGTGTGTGTGTGCGTATACATGTCTGAGTGAGACAGAGACAGAAGGAGACCGAGACACAGAGACTGAGACAGATGGAGAGACAGAGAGGACAGGGAGATTCAGTATAAAACAATTAAAAAAACAAAAAAGGAAGCATTTAGAAGCATAAGTCTCAGAAGTAAGCTGTCCCACCCCCCCCCACCACTGGCAAACATAAACTGATTACATCTGTCGTCCACCAACTGTGCTGCTTTGGACCTTGAGGCAATCAACGAGCATCAGCAGGCAGAGCACTTGTAAGCCAAATTAACTATCAGTGACATGAACATCGTGTCTACAATGACTTTATATAAGTAGCACAGGTAGAGCGATTAAAAGCAGTTCATGGATATATTACTTGGGCAAGCGAACACACTGTAACCCAATACAATGTAAGTCATTGAAACAGGAAGCAACTTATATCTTTACAGTAGATTTATATCACAGCCATAGGTTTATAAACCCATTTACAATACAGCGTATCACTTACTGATTACTATGACAACAACACAAGAAACAAAAAAATGTAGTAATTAATCAGATCCCTTATATCATTGACGTATAGCATCATTTCCAGCAAGCACATGTATAAACAGATATCATAACAGGGCACCTGTTCATCAAAGCAAGTGAACAAGAAATGCTGTCTTTGAAATTTCTAGCCTGAGGCAGCACTGACATTAACAGCAGGCATTTAAAAAAGGACGGAACACAAAGCAAATGTCTCTACTAGGCCACTGTTAACAGCAGGCATTTAAAAAAGGACGGCTCACAAAGCAAATGTCTCTACCAGGCCACTGTCTTCAGTCTGACCTCGAAACTGCACAGTAACATTTCTCACCCAAATAGTTTACCTCCTTGACATGACAGCATGGATGATTTACAACTCTCACTGATCCGGCAAAACAGTTGCTTTCAAATGGTTTTCAAGAGACCTCAGACTCGTTGACAGAGGATGGAGTGACACTAGCAGACTGGCTGAGGACTGTGCACAGTGGAGCGCCTTGGCTGCCTCATGCGTCGCAAGACACGGGAGCATCTAAGTCTAAGTAAGGACGATTCATCCAAAGCTGACAGAGTTCTTGAATGTTCAGCAAAAAGATTCAAGAACCAGAATAAAACCTACAAATCTTCATGAACTTATCTATAGGGGATTTGAGGAAAATATAAACCACTTCAGAGCTGCAGTATTTGACATTATCACTTCTCTTCATTAAATGTTTTACACAGCAGACAGGAGTTTGGTTCAAAGGTGAAGGTAAAGATTAAACTCCTGTAGCCTAACGGCCATAGGGGCAGTCAGCTACTGAAGAGTCACCATGTCCAGGCCATGGCATCATGGAAGCCAGAGACTGTCTCCCCTTCCACCACCTCCATTCTTCCCTGAACTGAATCAGATAGCCAGAAGGTCAGGGAGGTTTTCAAAAAGTAAAAATGTGACCCTGTGGGCGAATCAAACCCAGGACTGTCATCTCCCCTAGCAAACAGTCTGACCACCAGACAACAGGTTGCTCCATGACCCTGTGGGTGAATCACACCCAGGACTGTCATCTCCCCTAGTAAACAGTCTGACCACCAGACAACAGGTTGCTCCATGAAGGGAGTTATAGAGAACCATCAGACAACAGGTTGCTCCATGAAGGGAGTTATAGAGAAGTAACCATCAGACAACAGGTTCCTCCATGAAGTGAGTTATAGAGAACCATCAGACAACAGGTTCCTCCATGAAGTGAGTTATAGAGAACCATCAGACAACAGGTTGCTCCATGAAGGGAGTTATAGAGAACCATCAGACAACAGGTTGCTCCATGAAGGGAGTTATAGAGAACCATCAGACAACAGGTTGCTCCATGAAGGGAGTTATAGAGAAGTAACCATCAGACAACAGGTTCCTCCATGAAGTGAGTTATAGAGAACCATCAGAAAACAGGTTGCTCCATGAAGTGAGTTATAGAGAACCATCAGACAACAGGTTCCTCCATGAAGTGAGTTATAGAGAACCATCAGACAACAGGTTGCTCCATGAAGTGAGTTATAGAGAACCATCAGACAACAGGTTCCTCCATGAAGTGAGTTATAGAGAACCATCAGACAACAGGTTCCTCCATGAAGTGAGTTATAGAGAACCATCAGACAACAGGTTGCTCCATGAAGTGAGTTATAGAGAACCATCAGACAACAGGTTCCTCCATGAAGTGAGTTATAGAGAACCATCAGACAACAGGTTGCTCCATGAAGTGAGTTATAGAGAACCATCAGACAACAGGTTCCTCCATGAAGTGAGTTATAGAGAAGCATCAGACACAGGTTGCTCCATGAAGTGAGTTATAGAGAACCATCAGACAACAGGTTGCTCCATGAAGTGAGTTATAGAGAACCATCAGACAACAGGTTGCTCCATGAAGTGAGTTATAGAGAACCATCAGACAACAGGTTCCTCCATGAAGTGAGTTATAGAGAACCATCAGACAACAGGTTGCCCCATGAAGTGAGTTATAGAGAACAATCAGACAACAGGTTGCTCCATGAAGTGAGTTATAGAGAACCACCAGACAACAGGTTCCTCCATGAAGTGAGTTATAGAGAACCACCAGACATCAGGTTGCTCCATGAAGTGAGTTATAGAGAACCATCAGACAACAGGTTGCTCCATGAAGGGAGTTATAGAGAAGTAACCATCAGACAACAGGTTGCTCCATGAAGTGAGTTATAGAGAACCATCAGACAACAGGTTGCTCCATGAAGTGAGTTATAGAGAAGTAACCATCAGACAACAGGTTCCTCCATGAAGTGAGTTATAGAGAACCACCAGACAACAGGTTGCTCCATGAAGTGAGTTACAGAGAACCATCAGACAACAGGTTGCTTCATGAAGGGAGTTATACAGAACCATCATACAACAGGTTCCTCCATGAAGTGAGTTATAGAGAACCACCAGACAACAGGTTGCTCCATGAAGTGAGTTATAGAGAACCATCAGACAACAGGTTGCTCCATGAAGTGAGTTATAGATAAGTAACCATCAGACAACAGGTTCCTCCATGAAGTGAGTTATAGAGAACCACCAGACAACAGGTTGCTCCATGAAGTGAGTTATAGAGAACCACCAGACAACAGGTTGCTCCATGAAGTGAGTTATACAGACCCACCAGACAACAGGTTGCTCCATGAAGTGAGTTATAGAGAACCATCAGACAACAGGTTGCTCCATTAAGTGAGTTATAGAGAACCATCAGACAACAGGTTCCTCCATGAAGTGAGTTATAGAGAACCATCAGACAACAGGTTGTTCCATGAAGAGAGTTATAGAGAAGTAACCATCAGACAACAGGTTGCTCCATGAAGCGAGTTATAGATAAGTAACCATGAGACAACATGTTCAGGTTGCTCCATGAAGTGAGTTATAGAGAACCATCAGACAACAGGTTCCTCCATGAAGTGAGTTATAGAGAACCATCAGACAACAGGTTGCTCCATGAAGTGAGTTATAGAGAACCATCAGACAACAGGTTCCTCCATGAAGTGAGTTATAGAGAACCACCAGACATCAGGTTGCTCCATGAAGTGAGTTATAGAGAACCATCAGACAACAGGTTGCTCCATGAAGGAGTTATAGAGAAGTAACCATCAGACAACAGGTTGCTCCATGAAGTGAGTTATAGAGAACCATCAGACAACAGGTTGCTCCATGAAGTGAGTTATAGAGAAGTAACCATCAGACAACAGGTTCCTCCATGAAGTGAGTTATAGAGAACCACCAGACAACAGGTTGCTCCATGAAGTGAGTTACAGAGAACCATCAGACAACAGGTTGCTTCATGAGGGAGTTATACAGAACCATCATACAACAGGTTCCTCCATGAAGTGAGTTATAGAGAACCACCAGACAACAGGTTGCTCCATGAAGTGAGTTATAGAGAACCATCAGACAACAGGTTGCTCCATGAAGTGAGTTATAGATAAGTAACCATCAGACAACAGGTTCCTCCATGAAGTGAGTTATAGAGAACCACCAGACAACAGGTTGCTCCATGAAGTGAGTTATAGAGAACCACCAGACAACAGGTTGCTCCATGAAGTGAGTTATACAGACCCACCAGACAACAGGTTGCTCCATGAAGTGAGTTATAGAGAACCATCAGACAACAGGTTGCTCCATTAAGTGAGTTATAGAGAACCATCAGACAACAGGTTCCTCATGAAGTGAGTTTAGAGAACCATCAGACAACAGGTTGTTCCATGAAGAGAGTTATAGAGAAGTAACCATCAGACAACAGGTTGCTCCATGAAGCGAGTTATAGATAAGTAACCATGAGACAACATGTTCAGGTTGCTCCATGAAGTGAGTTATAGAGAACCATCAGACAACAGGTTCTCCATGAAGTGAGTTATAGAGAACCATCAGACAACAGGTTGCTCCATGAAGTGAGTTATAGAGAACCATCAGACAACAGGTTCCTCCATGAAGTGAGTTATAGAGAACCACCAGACAACAGGTTCCTCATGAAGTGAGTTATAGAGAACCATCAGACAACAGGTTGCTCCATGAAGTGAGTTATAGAGAAGTAACCATCAGACAACAGGTTGCTCCATGAAGTGAGTTATAGAGAAGTAACCATGAGACAACATGTTCAGGTTGCTCCATGAAGTGATTTATAGAGAACCACCTGACAACAGGTTCCTCCATGAAGTGAGTTTTAGAGAACCATCAGACAACAGGTTGCTCCATGAAGTGAGTTATAGAGAACCATCAGACAACAGGTTCTCCATGAAGTGAGTTATAGAGAACCATCAGACAACAGGTTGCTCCATGAAGTGAGTAATAGAGAACCATCAGACAACAGGTTCCTCCATGAAGTGACTATGAGTTATAGAGAAGCATCAGACACAGGTTGCTCCATGAAGTGAGTTATAGAGAACCATCAGACAACAGGTTGCTCCATGAAGTGAGTTATAGAGAACCATCAGACAACAGGTTGCTCCATGAAGTGAGTTATAGAGAACCATCAGACAACAGAATGCTCCAAGAGTGAGCTATAGAGAACCATCAGACAACAGGTTGCTCCATGAAGTGAGTTATAGAGAACCATCAGACAACAGGTTCCTCCTGAAGTGAGTTATAGAGACCACCAGACAACAGGTTGCCCATGAAGTGAGTTATAGAGAACCATCAGACAACAGGTTGCTCCATGAAGTGAGTTATAGAGAAGTAACCATCAGACAACAGGTTGCTCCATGAAGTGAGTTATAGAGAAGCAACCATGAGACAATGTTCAGGTTGCTCCATGAAGTGAGTTATAGAGAACCATCAGACAACAGGTTGCTCCATGAAGGGAGTTATAGAGAACCATCAGACAACAGGTTGCTCCATGAAGTGAGTTATAGAGAACCATCAGACAGCAGGTTCCTCCATGAAGTGAGTTATAGAACCATCTGACAACAGGTTGCTCCATGAAGTGAGTTATAGAGAACCATCAGACAACAGGTTGCTCCATGAAGTGAGTTATAGATAACCATCAGACAACAGGTTCCTCCATGAAGTGAGTTATAGAGAACCATCAGACAACAGGTTGCTCCATGAAGTGAGTTATAGAGAAGTAACCATCAGACAACAGGTTGCTCCATGAAGTGAGTTATAGAGAACCATCAGACAACAGGTTGCTCCATGAAGTGAGTTATAGAGAACCATCAGACAACAGGTTGCTCCATGAAGTGAGTTATAGATAACCATCAGACAACAGGTTGCTCCATGAAGTGAGTTATAGAGAACCATCAGACAACAGGTTGCTTCATGAAGGGAGTTACAGAGAACCATCAGACAACAGGTTGCTCCATGAAGGGAGTTATAGAGAACCATCAGACAACAGGTTGATCCATGAAGGGAGTTATAGAGAACCATCAGACAACAGGTTGCTCATGAAGGGAGTTAGTAGGAACCATCAGACAACAGGTTGCTCCATGAAGGGAGTTTATAGAGAACCATCAGACAAAGGTTGCTCCATGAAGGGAGTTATAGAGAACCCTCAGACAACAGGTTGCTCCATGAAGTGAGTTATAGAGAAGTAACCATCAGACAACAGGTTGCTCCATGAAGTGAGTTTACAGAGAACCATCCACAACAGGTTGCTCCATGAAGTGAGTTATAGAGAACCATCAGACAACAGGTTGCTCCATGAAGGGAGTTATAGAAACATCAGACAACAGGTTGCTCCATGAAGTGAGTTTATAAAGAACCATCAGACAACAGGTTCCTCCATGAAGTGAGTTATATGGAGAACCCAGACAACAGGTTGCTCATGAAGGGAGTTATAGA
>JAFLJL010018001.1:0-2500 GCA_018398815.1 Conus ventricosus
TTTAAAAAAAATTTCCCCTTTCAAATATCAGGTGTCCCTGTGGCCATGGTTAGGAAGAAGCGACTTAAGTAGAAAATGAGCATGTCCAGAGGTCATGGGTTCGAATCCCAGCCATGGCTCATGCTCGTCCCAAGATGGGGATGGGGGGGGGGGGGGAGGGGTCACAGAGGGACATCCGGAGTCATGAACCGGGTGGCCCAACCCCCCTAGAGTGTCAGGAGATAAGGGCCCAAACACTTGCTTCTTTTCTTTTCTTTCCTTTCTGCGTGCGCAGGCTGATACTCCTGCGGACACTCCCTGAAATAGCCAGGCAGTGAAGTTTTGTGTGTATGACCCATTTTCTATCCCGCCATTAAGGCAGCCATACTCCATCTTCGGGGAAGGTGCATGCTATGTGTCACGTGTCATCCATACCAACGGCCAACTGGCCTTCTCTTCCGAAAGTTGGTGATGGGATTTTACGTGTGTGCAAGATGTGCGTGCGTTTCACACACGGAACCTCGGTTTATAGTCACATTCGAAGGACTGTGTGGGGAATGGAGTCAGAACCAAGTTAACTCCGAGGGAAAAATCCCCCTAATACCGAAATTCGAACCCGCAACCCCGGATCACGAGTCTGGCGCTTTACCAACTAAGCTATTCCGGCCCCCAAACATTGCTTGAAGGAGGCTTCCTTCTGAGACTCTCTGCTGCCACGCTCTCCACGAGTTTCTTTCTACATAATGCTTATAAAGTATCATGCTAAAATGATAATGAGGGTAATAACAATGACATCAGTGTTGTTGTAATGATGTCATGATGTTGATGAAGATAACACAATAAAGGTAATGATATGATGATAGTGATACAGTAATAATGTTTTAAGTAATATAGGTAGGATGATATCAGGTGGAAAGGAGCTGAAATGCTCAATGAATAACAGCAGACAGTACTAGAATGATGATAATATGATAGTAGCAATGATAAGTGCAGTGACACTAGCGGAAACAAAGGCACCAGGAAAGGAAAGGAAACGACCAACGATAAAGGAGCTAGCATTCTAGTGTGTGTGTGTGTGTGTGTGTGGGGTGTGTGTGTGTGTGTGTGTGTGTGTTTTGTGTGTGTGTGGTTCCATTTGTAATGTCAGCCTTCTTCATTGGTTACCCCCACCTCCACCCCCAGCAACCGCCATACCCACCAACACCCCTACACACATCATTTCTAGGTAGGAGGGGGGGGGGGGGGGGGGTAAGTCGATTGATGTAGCAAATGGAGAGACTCAGAGAGTGTAGGAAAAGGGAAGAGGATGATAGCTGCAACCTATGTCTGAGGTAAACAGAGGTAGGGTGTGCGTAGGTGGAGGATATTTCAGGCTGGAGCTGCAGAGATGGAATGGCACATACTACTTTTGGACGTTGATGCCATGAGGGTGGACGGTGCCCAGTTTGGCAATGAGGTGAGATTCCTGCATAAGGCGTTCCAAGTTGTCACTCTTTGATGCCAAAGTGCCAAGACTTTGACATGGTTTATGTTGTGTTGGGCATGGTTGAAGTGTAGAGCGACTGGTTTGGGCCGATGGTGGGGCATGTCGGCCAGGTGTTCAGAGATGCGCGTCTCAAGTGTGCGAGATGTCTCGCCTACATAGATCTTACCGCACAGCTGACAGTGGATGGCATACACAATGTTGTGGCTCTGGCAGGAGAAAGTGCGTTTAATAGTGAAAAAGCCTGTGGGGCCATGTAGGATGGTGTCTGGTTTGGTGAGAGAGCAGATTTTGCAGTTGGGTTTTGAGCAGGGAAAGTACCTGGTGGCTTAGGTGTGGAGATTTTGTTCAGCTTAGAGCGCACCAGTAGGTCCTTGAGGTTTTTGTCACGTTTGAAAGTGATCATTGGTTTGGTCTCAAAGGCAGGTTTATGATTTTCTACCATGTGCCAGTTAGACTTCAGGATCCTGCAGATGGGCAGATTGTGAGGATGGAAGAGAAGGCAGGCAGTGGGTCTGTCTGTCTCTTTGGGAGGTTTAGTTTCCAGAGTAGATTTCTGGATTTAGCTGCAGTGCGGCTGTGAGCATCACAGATCCCACTTTCCAACCCAGCCTCCTCTTTACACTTGATGTCGTCTCTCTCTACACTTCCATCCCTCATGCTTTAAATTATTATATCCGACTGTTCTCAGAACCGCAGAATCCTGCCTATGACTGGTCTTTGACCCTCCGTTCCAAAGTAAGTTTGAAAACATCCCGAAATGTATTCCGCCATTTGGTCTTCGTATGCGGCCTCACGTGCGGAATGCAGGTCTAGACCTAGGAGTTGTGTCGGATTTTTCCAAGTTTCCGGATCAACCTCCGTGGACCTTCTTCACACCAGAGATTCGTTTCGATCTTGCAGCTTTTCGCAAAGAGTCTAACCAGCTCTCTGGCGTACAAGGCTTTGTATGCTGAGCTCTGTTCCAAATTCCCATCCTATCAAAAAGTTTTCACTGACGGTTCCAAGTCTGAAGATGGAGTGGCCTGTGCAGCCTAC
>JAFLJL010018001.1:12689-24843 GCA_018398815.1 Conus ventricosus
GTTGGTTGAGGGGGGGGGTGGGGGGGAGGGGGTGGTGGTGGTATCCGAACACAATATTTGACACCTTGACAGTCGCGTTAAGAGACACATTAAAACACTGAGAGTAAAGTTTGAACGTCTGTAACGAAATAGTATCATAGGCACATGCTTCGGTATCAGTGTCCAGATTCTTTCACAGTATCAGGACGCCTTGGAAAGGTTTTGTACAGGCACAAGCAAAAAACAAAACAAAACAAAACAAAATCTTCAGTACGTTGCTGTTTCTGTTTGTCATCAGTAGTATCACATGAGGGGGTAAAGTGTGTGTGGGGGGGGGGGGGGGGGGGGGGGGGAGGGAGAGAGGGGCAGATAATGAACTGGAAGGGGTGGGGGTAGAGGGTGGGGCGTGCATTTGGGCGGAAGACAGGACGAAGCCGTTAACTGACAACCAAACCATTCTGGAGGGGTATTCTGTTACATATTACTCTGGGGGTATTATAAAAAATTATTACATGTTACTTTGGGGCCTTGTCGTGTTACTGAAAGAGGTATGATGGTGTTCACACTAAAGTGTGCATGTGCATGTCTAGATCTGCATTGCAGAGTTATCTATCCTTTCCAGCTGACCTCCTATATATACCTCAAGCCCATCGGGAGACAATTTATTTCATCATGGGAAAAAGAGTTATCTTTCTTGATTTTTTAATTACTGTTTATTGTTCCCTGCCTGATTGAAGATTTCCGTTGACACCAATCAAACTGAGGGTTAACTGTATTTGGTTTTCTTGTTTGTCCGTGAAAAGGCTGTGCCAGTCTGGAATGAACGTTCAGTTGTGTGTGTGTCTTTCATTTAACGTCTATCCACTATTCGTGATATTAGACACACACAAAAGAAAGGTGAATGTGTACGGAAGTAATTGCGAGCGTGCACATAATGTGTGCATGTGTATGTGTATGGGTGCGCGTGCACGCGAATATATATATATATATATATATATATATATATATATATATATATATATACTCAGAGGCATAAAAAACGCGAAAAAATAGAGACAGTGCACGATTGTTCACATTGTGAACAGGACGTAAGCAATGTCGTTGGCACGTGCAACATTAGCAGTACGTGGTGTCTTGGCCGGTTGTAACCTCGTAACAGTGGGTGAATGTTGCCGGGTCAGCGTTTTTGGCACGAGGAGTGCATTTGCCATGTGGACTACCTACGCCACGTGCATCAATGTGAATTGCAACTCAATGTGGCCCCCATTGTGGGGCTATAAATTTCCAAACCCCAAAAAGTTCAAATCATCCCTTCCAGCGGCGCCAACATAATGCCGAGACTTTCTTGTCAAGATCGTTGCATAGCAATGGGGCAACTGCAGGCCGGGGTTCCAATGAGGCAGGTCGCTATCGCATTCGGAGTCCACATTTCCACCGTCTATCGCCTTCTGGACCGCTTTCAAGCAAGAAACACCACTGATGACAGACCGAGGAGCGGCAGACCGAGGGTCACCACAGCAGCCCAAGACCGCCATCTTCTGCGTCAGCATCGACGGGAGCCTTACCAAACCGCTGCCAACACAGCCAGGAACACCGTCGGCAACCATGGCAGGCCAATCAGCAACAGGACCGTGCGTCGCCGACTGAACACAGTTGGTCTCCAATGCAGGCGTCCAGCCCGGCGACCTATCCTGACACTCCAGCATCGCCAGAACCGTCTGCAGTGGGCACAGATCCACGTGCATTGGCGCCATCGGGACTGGGCCGAGTCCTCTTCAGTGATGAAAGCCGGTTCTGCGTCGACCCAGGCGATGGCCGCATCCGGATCTGGAGAAGAGCGGGGGAACGCTTCACGGATGCCAACATCACCGAAAGGGACCCATGGGGTGGTGAAAGCATCATGATCTGGGGGGCTATCGGCATAAATCGCCGTATTGGGCCAGTCATCTTCCAGAATGTGGGTCCAGGACGTGGTGACGGGTCACTGCTGTTCATTACATCGACCAAGTTCTGAGGCCCCACATCCTGCCGCATTTCCAGCGGCATCCACAGAACCTGTTTCAGCAGGACAACGCAAGGCCGCACACTGCCCGTGCTACGCAGAACTTCCTGAGGCAGAACAACATCAATCTGCTGCTCACCCAGCCCGTTCTCCCGACCTTAACCCAGTAGAGCATTTCTGGGATGCCCTTCAGAGGCAGTTGAACCAGCTCAATCCCAGACCCCAGACAGCAGCTCAGCTTGCTGTCGCTGTGGGCCAGGTGTGGTGGCAAGTCTCCCAGAGGCAGACCAACACTCTGGTGCGCTCGATGTACCGCAGGTGCACAGCTGTGATCAATGCTCGAGGTGGTCACACCAGATACTGACATTCTGCTGTTAACACAGGGTCAAGGTCAAGTTCATGTGACCTTATTTTCTACCAGAATGAACTTTGAAAGGACACTTTTGCGGTGTTCGATTGCTTTTTCTCACTTTCTATTACCAGTTCAAAGGAATCGGTAGCCAAATTACATCAAAATTTCTATACAGTTTGTTTTCGCGTTTTTTATGCCTCTGAGTATATATAATATATATATATATATATATATATATATATATATATATATATATATATATATATATATATATATATATATATATATATATATTATATATATATATATATATGTGTGTGTGTGTGTGTGTGTGTGTGTGTGTGTGTGTGTGTGTGTGAGAGAGAGAGATAGTTGTGGATGTGCAAGTGTGTGAATATATTTACATAAGTCATAAGTGAAGATTAACATAAAAATATAAAACAAAATATTTAAAACCAATAACTAACTAATCAATTAAAGTCAAAACGCATGAAAGCAGTTAAAAAAATCCTTTGCTTCCCCCCCCCCCCCACCTCACCCCATCCCCACCATATATTATCCACCCCCCCCCCCTTCCTTTTTCCTCCCCCGCAAATAAAGTTAATAAAAATGGTTTAAGTATTTTCCAATAGGGGTGCGTTCTAAGTGTACAAAGAATTCATACGTTAAAGCTGGTGACTCAAAAATAGCCTGCACAGTATTTTGCTTCAATACTGGAATGGTTTTTTTTTCCATATCACTGCATGAAACAATATGATCTGGAGTAATTTTGTTTCCACATATGCAAATACGTTTTTTTAGATATTTTGTTTTAAATGCATTAAGTTTCCACCTGTACATTAATGAGAGTAATTTTCTGTTAAAGTTAAAATTGTTGAGTTACTGTTGAGTTGTGTTCGATTGACTCTGTTCAAGACTGAAAAGGCTGTGCCAGTCTGGAATGAACATTGAGTGGTGTTCGTTCATTTCTCCACTTGTTGTTGCTGTGTAGGTGTGTTAGATATAGGGTATATGGTCGAGATTGGAATATCCTCTCACGGGGATGTTTCCTTGTTTGTTTTTGTATGCTCTGCCTTGTTATTTCTGCTAGGCCATTCGGTGTTGTAAGCAGCACTCATTTGGAATTAAGGGCGACAATTTAATTCATCATGGAAGCAAGAGTTACTCTACTTGTTCAGAAAAGTGTTCATACACCTCGTTAATTCTAAGCGAACAGACCTGTTGCCAGACCCGTTTCTACTCAGAAGATTCACACAATGAAAATACTTAGCTTAGAAGCAAGGAATATAGGTGGGTGGGGCAAAATTTGTTTCTCTCTACATATTTTGGAAATTCAAAATGAGATTGAATGCACCACCAAGCGCATTCATGTAACACAACTTGCATGTTCTCCTTTCTCCTTCAAACTCCCCTGTGTTTACCGAGTTTATTTTCACGTTTATGACAACTGTATCAAAACCAGATTTATGCGTAGATATCAGGTAACTGTGACATTTTTTTTTCCGAAAGGGTATTAATATTTCTCTGAACTAAATGTTTGCTGCAATTTTCAAGAGCGAAACGCAATTCACTCAAGATTTTTTTGTGTTGGTGTGAATCACTTAAACATTTACAAAAGTAAACACACGGATTGAAAACTTTGAGCAGACCCCTAACCTACTCACATTTAAATGCATTCTCAGGTAAAACACGTTGCGCGTGATGAATCCACGGTGAGGCAGAAAATGAATACTTTTATGAAGCGATATTTCACCGAATTTTCAGATAACAGATCACGCCGAAACCGTATCAGTTTCAATGAACTGTAACCGAAAGTAGACAGACCATTGAATCTGGCGATCAATCATATGAGTCATCACAACACAAGGTCGGACATGCACGGTAAAACCGAAAGTAGACAGACCACTGAATTTGGCGGTGAATTTCACTACAAGATCAGACATGCACGGTAAAACCGAAAGTAGACAGACCATTGAATTTGGCGGTGAATTTCACTACAAGATCAGACATGCACGGTGAAATTGAAAGTAGACAGACCACAATTTTGCCATAAATCATATGAGCTATAACACTGCTATGTAATCGAAACAAACGTGTCACAGAAATTCAACTTGCAACTGCTCAAGAACACGAATATCGTTATAACTTGTATCTCACGACAATTGTGTTAAACACGCGATGTGTATCATGTGAAAGCATAACATGGTATCGAGAGGAAATTCTTGATTTGAGCTCAGTCACGTTTGGTCGTTTTTTCTTCTTCTTTTTTTTGCAACCTTTAAAAGAACGTTCTGCCCGACAATGTTCGATCCCCTAATATATTCTATTCTATTTACAGCTTCTAATTAATTATGGTGGCAATGAAAAATGTCTGTTGGGTTTTTACAGCAATGTAAAGAAAAATGACAATTTTTTTTTTTACTCACATTGAAATTAAGTTTTCATTGATCACGCGCGCGTGCATGTGCACATGCATACACACACACACACACACACACACACACACACACACACACACACACACACACACACACACACACACACGTGCGCACACACACACGCGCGCATGCGCGCACGTGCACATTCACACACACACACATAAACACACACATACACACAACGCATGAATGCACGCATTTTTCCCACTACATGCCTTCAGCAAATGTTGGAAAAGCACGGGGAGACCTGGCCACGAATTGACACATGTGGACAGGACCACTGTGAACATGAACGAGCCGCAGTTGGCCAAGAATTGACACATGTGGACAGGACCACTGTGAACATGAACGAGACGCAGTTGGCCAAGAATTGACATATGTGGACAGGACCACTGTGAACATGAACGAGGCGCAGTTGGCCAAGAATTGACACATGTGGACAGGACCACTGTGAACATGAACGAGACACAGTTGGCCAAGAATTGAAACATCAGGACCACTGTGAACATGAACGAGGCACAGTTGGCCACGAATTGTCACATATGGACAGGACCACTGTGAACATGAACGAGACACAGTTGGCCACGAATTGACACGTATGGACAGGACCACTGTGAACATGAACGAGACGCAGTTGGCCAAGAATTGACACATCAGGACCACTGTGAACATGAACGAGGCGCAGTTGGCCAGAATTGACACATCAGGACCACTGTGAACATGAACGAGGCGCAGTTGCCAAGAATTGAAACATCAGGACCACTGTGAACATGAACGAGACGCAGTTGGCCAAGAATTGACACATCAGGACCACTGTGAACATGAACGAGGCACAGTTGGCCAAGAATTGACACATCAGGACCACTGTGAACATGAACGAGGCGCAGTTGGCCAGGAATTGACACATCAGGACCACTGTGAACATGAACGAGACGCAGTTGGCCAGGAATTGACACATCAGAACCACTGTGAACATGAACGACACGCAGTTGAGAGGACTCTGCCGTCAGATTGACACAAGATAAGGGAGAGAGAGTAACAACACACACACACACACACACACACACACACACACACACACACACACACACACACACACACTCACACACACACACACTCACACACACACACACACACACACACACACACACACACACACACACACTCACACACACACACACACACACACACACACACACACACTCACACACACAACACACTCACACACACACACACACTCACACACACACACACTCACACACACACACACACACACACACACACACACACACACACACACACACACTCACACACCACACACACACACTCACACACCACACACACACACACACACACACACACACACTCACTTACACACATTCACTCACACACACACACACTCACTCACACACACACACACACACACACCACACACACACACACACACACACACACACACACACACACACACACACACACACACACACAGACACACACACACACACACACACTCACACACACACACACACACACACACACACACACACACCACACACACACACACACACACACGCACATGAAGCGTTCATATTGGAGAATAATTCATCATCAAGTCTTACATCAAAGAATAATTCATCATCAAGTCTTACATCAAATATAAGAAGCTACTGAGAAGAGGAAGAGAAAAAACATATTTATTGTGATCCTCCTCCAGATGAAAATCATTACTTAAACTCTTTTATAACCTTTGAGGAATTTAATGATTCACTGGAGTGTTTTACTTGCAATACCACTGCTGTTGGCATCGACGGTATTTCATATCAATTGCTCTGCCATTTGCCTTTATCTTGGAAGCAATTACTTCTCTCATTTTACCAAAAATGTTGGTTAAATGGAACTCTCCCTACTATCTGGAAGAGGACGGTTGTAATACCAGTTCCAAAGCAAGGTAAACGTAGATCCGAAATTGGCAGTTATCGTCCAATAGCTTTAACATCGCAAGTTGGTAAGATATTGGAAAAAATTGTTGAACGTCGTATTTTACATTTCTGCGAAAAGAACAATATTATTCCAAACAACCAAGCAGGTTTCAGAAAGGAAGATGTACAACTGACCATCTGGTCAAAATTACGAATCAAGTTAAAAAACAGTTTTCCAGAGAGAAAAAGTACACTTGCTACTTTTTTTATATTAGAAAAGCTTATGATAGTGTATGGCATGCTCGACTGCTTTATAAGCTAAAACACATTGGAATTAGTAGAGCAATGTATCAATTTGTTAAAATGTTTCTTGTCTGGGAGATCTATTTGTACATAGAATTGGCACATGCTATTCGTCATTCAAGGATATTAATATTGGAATTCCTCAAGGATCTATCATTGCTCCAGTCTTTTTACTATTCTTATTCATAATCTCCCAAAGGTTCCATCTAACAATATCCATCTCGTTCAATATGCTGATGACATTGCTATATGGATGAATACAAACGTCAGAAAACAAACAAATAAGAGAGTTATTACACATGTTCAAAAACTATACCAAGTTGAGCTAGATAAGTTAGATTTATACATGAAAGAATATGGTTTAGAACTTTCGGGTAGAAAAGACACAATTAATGCTTTTATTAATGGTGATGCTCCAAAGCATCCTCCTCAGCTTGTTATAAAAGGCAACACTCTTAAATATTCAAAAGCTGTAAAATTTTTTAGGGTCTATTTAACCCCAAAGTTAAAGTGGCGATATCATATTGAACACATAATAAGTAAAGCTAGACAAAGATTAAATTTTCTCAAAATAATTAATGCTCAGTCATGGGGACAAGATACTCAAACACTTTTACACCTTGCTTCCAGTTTAGTTCGATCGAAATTAACTTATGGTCAAGAGGTTTATTTCTCAGCTCCACAGACGCGCTAAAAAAATTTACAAAGCATAGATAGTAAGGCTGTTAAGTTGGCACTTGGTGTGCCAGTACACACAAATACGCTCAAAACATACAGAGCAGCTAATCTGTTAACTCTTGAGGACCAACGGAAGTTGGCCACCGCAAAGTATGTGACTAGATGTCTTTCAGTTTCTAATTCAGTGACAAATGACATTTTTCTTGACTCAAGACAGGATTTCCCGAAAAGAGCGCAAAACATTTCATATCTTCAACCTATTAGAAACTATACAGATGATCTTTTTAAGAGTTGTGATATTGATATTACATCAATCTCAAGTAGTCCCATAATTACCCATTATTCCTCAATGGGAGCATATTTCTGCTAGATTCGATACAGATTATACAACTCTAAAAAAAGAGGATAACATCAATCTTATATCCGTTGAAGCAAAAGAACATCTAGAAAATAAGTATCCAAATCATTTAAAGATTTTTACAGACGGTTCAGTTTTGGAATCATACACAGGGCTGGATTTGCTATTCCTGCTTTCAAGATAAGAAAGTCATTTTGTCTAGGAAAAGGTTTTTCTGTAATTTACTGCAGAACTATATGCAATTCTTATGGCCTTATCCTTTCATAGTGATATGATACTGCGATTTATAGCATTTTACTTTGTGTTGACTCAAAATCTGTTCTTTACAGTCTGCAAAACTGGAATGCAAAGTTCGAAAAGACTTGATATTTGACGTAAAATACTTAATACATTCAATTATATGTAAAGGTATAATGTAGAATTTTGTTGGATTCCATCTCATGTGGTATTTGGGGAATGAAATGGCTGATAGATCAGCGAAAGAAGGAGCTATTAGAAAACATCCTGACAGTACACTAAAATTAGAAAAACATGAAATAAATTCGATGTTAGAAAGTCGTATAATGACAGAAAAGCTTCCTTGAAAGTCAAAATTATTACCGTATTCGAGATCCTTGTCTAGTCTCATTTACAAAATTCGATTAATTCATGGAAGACTAAATTTTCAAAAATGTAGAATGTGCTTGTGGTCATTCATATCAATTGAACATATCTTTTTGATTGCCCATTGCTATCCCTGTTATACAACATATCTGGGATAGATGTAGCAAAAATGAGATCTTTAAATGATATAACTACAGCGAAGAAAAGATACAAATTGCATCAGTTTTATCCAGCACTATACTTGCAAATTTATGTAAACATTAAATCATTTATAGTTATTGTATGAATGTTTATACGTAGCCTTTCACACATGAGTGCATATTCACACTAACACACACACACACACACACACACACACCACAACACACACACACACACACACACCACAGTAACAAACACAACGCACTCACACACACACACACCACACACACACACACACACACACACACACACACACACACACCACACACCACACACACACACACACACACACGCACACACACGCACACACACACGCGCGCGCGCGCGCCGCGCGCCGAGCACGCTCGCAAACACAGACACAAACTCTTACACAGCCCGTTTTATTTTTTTATTTTTTTATTTTTTGGATTGGTTTATTTCTAGTCTAATATCACCATTGTTGTGAACAGACGTTAAATTAAATCAATCAAATCAAATCATATTGGAGGAACAGCAGCAAATAATGTTAAACACCCAACGTTGTTTTGCCTTTGTTGTTGTTATTGTTGTTGTTGTCGTTGTTGTTGTTTGTTGTTGTTGTTAGTTTTAACTTAACTTCAACCTGTAGGCCCATCTTGCGCCGAATTCGAGAAGATAAGCGACGGCTCGTCCTTCGTTTTCCTTGTCTCAATGTGGTTTGTCTTGCCTGAAGAAGACCTAAAAGGTCGAAACGCATCGTGTTTTCTATTGTACTTTGTTTGTCCCTGTTATCTGGCGGACTGATTATGATTTATTTTTCTTTTTGAAATTTGTTTTAATTCGTACTGAAGGCCTGAACAGAAAGAAAAAGCACACAAAATAAGAGTATAAGTCAGGCCTATTTGGCAAACACGGAAAGACAGTCGTTGTCGTTGTTGTTGTTGTTGTTGTTGTCGTACCCTGAATTAAGGACTCCAGGAATCATCCGAACAGCCGAAGTACTGGAAACACTAAGATACAAATCCATCAGCTAGGGATGAGAACATTACGGCTGTGACCGTTTTTGATTACCCCGCCACGTGGGCAGCCACACTCCGACTTCGGGGGATTTTGAAGACTGATAATATTATGCTAGGAGCTTGTCACGACTGGAGACAATCCCTGCATAACTATGCAGAGCAAAACAACATTTTGATGTAACATTGGTGTTCTAGCCCATGTCAGTTGGTCTGACACAGCCTTAAGCCAAGTAAGATGGTCAAGGACTTGTCCAGACAGGCCGTAGTGTTGACCAGGCGAGCCAACCATTCATCCAACGTGAACCAAACCATTACTCTCTCGATCGTTGCCAGCACGAGAAGTTTTCAGCATCTCTGTAATCAGTTTCAGCCCTTTTTATTTTCATCTTATTCGAATTTTTGTATCATACGTGTTCTTTAATGTTTCCATGTATCATAGATGTTCGTTTTATGTTTCCATTTAGGCCTGCCATTGATTTTTTTTGTATAGTGCTTCGGATTTTTTTTTTCTATTTTTTTTTTTTCTTTTTCTTTTTTTTAGGACGAAGAACAATTTGGTCCAACATGTTATGTTCGTTAAATTTGTCGGAGTTACCAATGCTGGTTTATTTAACCGCACAAAAAGAAGAAAGAAAAAGAAAGAAAAAAGAAAGAAGAGAAAGAAAAGAAGAAAAAATGAAAGAAAGACAAGAAAGATAAGAAGATAAGAAAGAACGAAAAGAAGAAGAAGGGAATAAGGAAAGAAAGAAAAGACAGATCCTCGAAATTTGACCGAGTTTCTACTACAGTGACCTGTGCAATTTCATGTTGTCTGCTGTTAAGAAAATCCCCTGGCCCCCTTTCTGGCTCTTTCACGGCGGGACAGACAGAGGGGTTCTTAATGGCATTTGCCCTGATCCGCATTCTCTGCTATGGATTTGGGGGGGGGGGGGGGGGGGGGGGGGGGGGGACACCGACATAACAATAGCTTACCGCCGCGAAGACTTCAAGAGAAACGGGGAGGAGAGTGGGAAAAATAAAAAATAAAACCGCTCAAAAACAAACACAAAAAAACCCTCTTACAACTCTCTAATTACCCCACAACCTCTACCGCTTTCCCAGGACTTTAACAATTTGCCGCAGAAGAAGATCACAGGAAATGGTCCAGTGGCGAAAGAGTTTAAATAGCAAGTCGTCCTGCCCTGCCCCTTGACGCACGAAAAGAGTTTAAATAGCAAGTCGTCCGGCCGTGCCCTTGACGCACGAAAAGAGTTTTAATAGCAAGTCGTCCGGCCGTGCCCTTGACGCACGAAAAGAGTTTAAATAGCAAGTCGTCTGGTACTGCCCTTGACACACAAGCTAACTTCGAGGCTTCATCCGGGTTTATAAGCCTGCTAAGAAAAAAAAAATGAAAGAGAGAGAGAACCACGCTGAACTTTCAATGCCTCAGATTCAAATTCAAAAGCCGGTCAATTCATCCATTTGAAAGACTGATACAAAGTCTAACAGCAGCTGTGTTTTAGAGATGAAAAATAATGACGACCTCTCGCCTACCAGAACACAACGAAAATAAAATATATATATTATATATATATATATATATATAATATATATATATATATATATATATATATGTGTGTGTGTGTGTGTGTGTGTGTGTGTGTTGTGTGTGTGTGTGTGTGTGTGTGTGTGTAATAAAGTAATAAATTCCAAGGATAGGTACCGAGCACCATTCCAGCAACTTACAGAGCACTTGGTGTTGCAATGACTGCAAGAAATATTCAATAATAAACAAAGCTTGCTCTTAAGTTTTAGATTGAAGAAATAGGAGGAGATAAGCATTCATATTTGCAGTGGTAGATCATTCTGCCTAACTAACAGTATGTGCTTGAAAGGGTGAATGGGAATAATAAATGCTTCGCAAACTGAGCCTTCAGCAAATCTATAGTCTCCAAGGGGAGACAATCTCCAATAGGGAGGAAATTCACTAACATATAACTCCTCATTGCCAAACTGGGCACACTACACCCCCAAGGCATCAATATCCAACAATAACCAAACACACATACCCACCACTTCCACATCAGTTGGCATATCCCCTACCATCACACACACATACACACACACATACATACACCACCACCACATCCCCTTCACTCACTTCATACAGTAGTTACAGCAACCCTCCATCTATTTAATCCTAATTTTGTTTTATCCTTCCCCTCCTCCCCCCCCCCCCCCCCCCCCCAAATTTTTTTTTTTTTAATTTAATTAATTTTATTATATTTTTATTATTATTTTTTTTTTTTTTTTCCTCAGTTTCCCCCCCCCCCCCCCCTTCTTTCCCCCTTTAACAATTTTCCAT
>JAFLJL010018001.1:25843-38961 GCA_018398815.1 Conus ventricosus
GTGAAAGAGCCAGAAAGGGGGAGGGGATTTCTACAGCAAAACAGAATATTGCACAGGTCCTGTAGTAGAAACTGGGGTCAATTTCGAGGATCTGTCTTTTCTTTCCCTTTTCCTTCTTCTTCTTTCGTTCTTTCTTTCTTTCTTTTTTCTTTCTTTCTTTCTTTCTTCTTTCTTTTTTCTTTTGTTACGGGTTAAATAAACCAGCATTGGAACTCCGACAAATTTAACGAACAGAACATGTTGACCAAATTGTTCTTCGTCCTAAAAAAAGAAAAAGAAAAAAAAAAATAGAAAAAAAAATCCGAATGCACTATACAAAAAAATCAGATGGCAGGCCTAAGATGGAAACATAAACGAACATCTATGATACATGGAAACATTAAAGAACACGTATGATACAAAAATTCGAATAAGATGAAAATAAAAGGGCTGAAACTGATTACAGAGATGCTGAAAACTTCTCGTGCTGGCAAGGGAACGAGAGAGTAATGGTTTGGTTCACGTTGGATGAATGGTTGGCTCGCCTGGTCAACACTACGGCTGTCTGGACAAGTCCTTGACCATCTTACTTGGCTTAAGGCTGTGTCAGACCAACTGACATGGGCTAGAACACCAATGTTACATCAAAATGTTGTTTTGCTCTGCATAGTTATGCAGGGATTGTCTCCAGTCGTGACAAGCTCCTAGCATAATATTATCAGTCTTCAAAATCCCCCGAAGTCGGAGTGTGGCTGCCCACGTGGCGGGGTAATCAAAAACGGTCACAGCCGTAATGTTCTCATCCCTAGCTGATGGGATTTGTATCTTAGTGTTCCAGTACTTTCGGCTGTTCGGATGATTCCTGGAGTCCTTAATTCAGGGTACGACAACAACAACAACAACAACAACGACAACGACTGTCTTTCCGTGTTTGCCAAATAGGCCTGACTTATACTCTTATTTTGTGTGCTTTTTTCTTTCTGTTCAGGCCTTCAGTACGAATTAAAACAAAATTTCAAAAAGAAAAATAATCATAATCAGTCCGCCAGATAACAGGACAAACAAAGTACAATAGAAAACACGATGCGTTTCGACCTTTTAGGTCTTCTTCAGGCAAGACAAACCACATTGAGACAAGGAAAACGAAGGACGAGCCGTCGCTTATCTTCTCGAATTCGGCGCAAGATGGGCCTACAGGTTGAAGTTAAGTTAAAACTAACAACAACAACAACAACAACAACGACAACAACAACAATAACACAACAAAGGCAAAACAACGTTGGGTGTTTAACATATTTGCTGCTGTTCTCTCCAATATGATTTGATTTGATTGATTTAATTTAACGTCTGTTCACAACAAGTGGTGATATTAGACTAGAAATAAACCAATCCAAAAAATAAAAAATAAAAAAAATAAAACGGGCTGTGTAAGATTTGTGTCTGTGTTTGCGAGCGTGCTCGCGCGCGCGCGCGCGCGCGCGCGTGTGTGTGTGCGTGTTGTGTGCTTTGTGTGTGTGTGGGTGTGTGGGGTGTGGTGGGTGTGTGTGGTGTGGTGTGTGTGTGTGTGTGTGTGGGTTGTGTTGGGTTGTGTGTGTGTGCGGTGTTTTTTTACTGTCCCGTGTGTGTTGGGGTGTGTGTGTGTGTTGTGTTTTGTGTGTGTGTGTGTGTGGTGTGTTAGTGTGAATATGCACTAATGTGTGAAAAGGTACGTAAAAAAACATTCTTTAAAATAACTTTTTAAATGTTTTAAGGGTTTTCCCAATTAAAAATTTGCAAGTATAGTGCTGGTTTAAAATGATGCAAATTTGTATCTTTTCTTCGCTGTAGTTTAAAATATTTAAAGTTTCCCATTTTTGCTACATCATCCCAGTTTTATTTTGTAAAACAGGGATAGCAAGGGAAATCAAAAGAATTTTTCAATTGATATTGAATGCCCCCAAAAGGGCACTTTTACTTTTTTAAAAATTTTAGTTTTCCCATGAATTTTTTCAAATTTTGAAAATTGAGATAGCAAGGGTCTGGGAATGGGTTTAATATTTTAAACTTTAAAGGGAAAGGGCTTTTTCTGTCTTTTTTACGACTTTTTTAACATCGAATTTTTTTTCTTGTTTTTTCTAATTTTGGGTTTTACTGTCGGGTTGTTTTCAAATTTGTCCTTCTTTCGTGTTCTATCACCCTTTTCTTTCCCCCAAAATTTTCCCCCATGAGATGGAATCAAAAAAATTCAAATTTAATTTTTTAAACATTTAATTAAAATGTATTAAGTTTTTTACGTCAAATATAAAGCCCTTTTCCCAAACCCTTTTCCCTTTCCCAAAGTTTTGCGGGACTGTAAAAAACAGTTTTGAGTCAAAACAAAGTAAAATCCCTAAAAATCGCGTTTTCAATTTAAAACTTAAAAGGAAAAGGCCAAAAGAATTGCATTTGTTCTGCAGAAAATAAAAAAAACCTTTTTCCCAGAAAAAAAGACTTTTTTATCTTGAAAGCGGAATAGAAAAATCCCCCTTTTGTGTAGGGGTTTTAAAAAATGTAAGCGGGAAAAATCTTTAAATGATTTGGATATTTTTTTCTGATTTTTCTTTTGTTTTAAACGGATATAAGATTGATGTTATCCTCTTTTTTTGAGTTGTTTAATCTGAAACCGAATTTTGGAAATTTGCTCCCTTGGGAATAAGGGGGTAGGGGGGGGACTACTTGAGATTGATGTAATATAAATATCAAAAATTTTAAAAAAAGGTCATCTGTATGGGTTTTTAAAAAGGTTGTGATTAAAATTTTGGTTTTGCGCTCTTTTGGGGAAATCCTGTCTTGGCCCAAGAAAAATGTCATTTGTAAATAAAATTAGAAACAAAAAGGACTTTAGTCACATTTTTTTTGCGGTGGAAAAACTTCCGGGGGGTCCTCAAGAGGTTAACGGGATTAGCTGCTCTGTATTTTTTGAGCTTTATTTGTGTTTTCCTGGCCACCGTCCCAATTTAAACAGCCTTCTATCTAGGTTTTGGAAAATTTTTTTTAGAGGTTGTGGAGTGAGAAAAAAAACCTCTTGCCCATAAGTTATTTCGATGGGAACTAAACGGGCCCAAGGTGTAAAAGTTTTTTGAGTATCTTTTTCCCCAATGACTAAAGCATTAATTTTTTTTGAAAAAATTTAATTTTTGGGTCTGTTTATTTTTATTATGTGTTAAAATTTGTTTATCGCCCCCTTTAAAATTTTGGGGGTTAAATAGACTCCAAAAAAATTTTAAGGCTTTTGAATTTTTAAGGTTTTGCCTTTTATAAAAAGCGGGGAGGATGCTTTGGAGCATCCCCATTAAAAAAAGGCATTAATTGTGTTTTTTCCCCCGAAAGTTCAAAACCTTTTCTTTCAGGTATAATCTAACTTATCTAGCCAACTTGGTATATTTTTTGGGGAACATGTGTAATAATTTCTTTTTTGTTTTTTTTTTCTGACGTTTTTTTATTCTTTCCCATTTAGAAAGGGCTCAGCATATTGAACGGGGGGGGAAATTTTTGTTAGATGGAATTTGGGGGAGATTTTAAATTTAAGAATAGTAAAAAAAAAATGGAGCAATGTTTAGATTTTGAGGTTTTCCAAATTTTAATTTTCCCTTTGAATAAACAAATACCCATGTGCCTTTCTTGTAAAAATAGATCTCCCGGACAAAAACCCTTTTTTACAAATTGTTACATTGTTTCTTTTCCCAAAGTGTTTTGGGCTTATAAACCCTTTTCGAGCATGCCATACACTATCTTTAAGCTTTTCTAATAAAAAAAAAAGTAGAAAGTGTACTTTTTTTCTGGAAAACTTTTTTTAACTTGATTCGAAATTTTTGACCAGTTTGGTAAGTTTTTACATCTTCTTTCCAAAACCTGCTTGGTTTTTTGGGAAAAATTATTGTTTTTTTTTCGCAGAAATGAAAAATTTGGGAGGGTTCAAAAATTTTTTCCCCCAAATTATCTTCCCAACTTGCGATTTTTAAAAGCTTTTGGACGATAATCCCAAATTTTCCGGATCTACTTTTCCCTTTGGTTTTGGAACGGGGTTTTAAACAACCGCCCTTTTCCCAGAAGTAGGGAGAGTTTTTTTTTAACCCAACATTTTTGGAAAAATGAGAGAAGAATTGCTTCCAAGAAAAAGGGAAAATGGGAGAAAATTAAATATAAAATTTCCGCCCGATCCCAACAGCAGTGGAAATTGCAAGAAAAACACTCCAGTGAATATTAAATTCCTCAAAGGAAAAAATTTTAAATAATGATTTTTCATCTGGAGGAGGATCACAAAAAAATAGGTTTTTTCTTTCCCTTTTCAGTAGCTTTTATTTTTGTTAAATTGATGATAAATTATTTTTTGATGTAAGATTGATGATAAATTTATTTCCAATATAAACGTTTTCGGGGGCGTGTGTTGTGTGTGTGTGTGTGTGTGTGTGTGTGGTGTGTTTTGGGTGTTTGTGTGTGTGTGGTGTTTTGGGGTGTGTGTGTTTTTGGTTGTTTTGGTGTGTGTGTGTTTGTGTGTTGTGTGTGTGTGGTGGGGATGTGTGTTTGTGTGTGTGTGTGGGTGTGTGTGAGTGAGTGTGGTGGTGTGGGGTGAATGGGGTGAAATTGAGGTTTTGTTTTGTGGGGGTTTTGTGTGTGTGTGGGTGTGTGAGTTTTGTGTGTGTGTGGGTGAGGGGTGTGTGTGTGTGTGTGTGTGTGTGTGGGGTGTGTGTGTTTTGTGTGAGTTTTGGGTGTGTTGTGGTGTGTGTGTGTGTGGATTTGTGTGTGTTTTGGGGAAGTGGGTGTGTTGTGTGTGTGTGGTGGGGTGTTTTTTGGGGGGTGAGTGTGTGTTTTGTGGGTTGTGTGTGTGTGTGTGTTTTTGTGTGTGGGGGGGTGTGTGTGTTTTGTGAGTGTGTGTGTGTTTTGTGTGTGTGGGTGTGTGTTGTGTTTTTGTGTGAGGGGGTGTGTTGTTGTTTCTCTCTCTCCCTTATTTTTGTTAAATTCTGAGGGGCCAGGCCCTCTAAAACTGGGGGTCTTTTCATGTTCACAGTGGTTTGTTTGTGTAAATTTCCGGGGCCAAAACTGCGTCTGTTTTTGTTACAGGGGTTCCTGAGGGTAAATTTCCGGGGCCAAATTGGGGCCTTTTAATGTTCACAGGGGTTTCCGAGGGTGCCCTATTTTTGGGCCCAAACTGTCCCCCTTTTCATTTTTCACAGTGGCCCTGGGGTGTCAATTTTTGGGGCCAATGGGGTTTTTTCCATTTTTCCCCGTGGCCCCTGATGTTTAAATTTTTTGGCCCCAAATGGCCTCGTTAAATGTTAAAATTTTTTTCCTGATGTTTTCAATTTTTGGGCCCAAAACTGCGCCTGTTCAGGGTTCACGTGGTCCTATGTGCCCAATTTTGGGCCCCAACGGGTTTCTCTTTCATGTTCACAGTGGTCTGTCCTTACGGTCAATTCGTGGCCAACTGTGTCTTTTTCTTTGTTCCAGGGGTTTCCTGTCCTTTGTGAAAATTTCGGGGCCCAAACCCTGTGCCTGTTCATGTTAACAGTGGTCCGATGTTTCAATTTTTTGGGAAAAAACTGTGTCTCGTTCTTGTTCACGTGGTCCTCCCCCACATGTGTCTTTCTTGGCCAATGGCCTTTTTCATGTTCCAGTGGCCCTGTCCAAAGGGTTCAATTCGGGGCCAACTGGTCTTTTCAGGGTTCACATGGCCCTGCCCACATGTGTAAAATCTTGGAAAACGGGCGGCTCTTTCCCTGTTCCAGTGGCCCTTTCCACATGTGTCAATTGGGGGCCCCGGTCTCCCCGTGTTTTTCCCAAACATTTGCTGAGGCATGTAGTGGGAAAAATGCGTGGCATTCTTGCGTTGTGTGTATGTTGTGTTTTTTTGTTGTGTGTGTGATTTTTGCACGGCGCGATGCGGGGGTGTGTTTTGTGGCACGTGTTTTGTGTTTTGTGTGTGTGATTGTGTGGTGTTGTGTGTGTGTGTGTGTTGTGTGTGTGTGTGTGTTTTGGGGTTGCTTTGTGCACATGCACGCGGGGCGTGATAAATGAAAATTAATTTTAATGTGATTTAAAAAAAAAAATTTGCTTTTTTCTTTCATTGCTGAAAAAAACCCAACAGACATTTTTCATTGCCACCATAATTAATTAGAAGTTTGTTATTAAAATTAGAATATATTGGGGGATCGTCAGGTGGGGCCCAGAACGTTTTTTAAAGGGTTTGGCCAAAAAGAAGAAAAAAAAACGACCAAACGGGATGAGTCAAATCAAGAATTTCCTCCCCGATAATGTTATGCTTTCACATGATACACATCGGTGTTTAACCAATTGTCGTGGATAAAGTTAAAACGTTTATTCTTTGTTTTTGGAGCAGTTGAAGTTGAATTTCTGTGAAAAGTTTTTTTCGATTACTTTAGCAGTGTTATGCTCATATGATTTATGGCAAAATTTGTGGGTCTGTCTCCTTTCAATTTAAACGTGCATGTTTGACTTTAGTAAAAATTCCCCGCCAAATTCAATGGTCGGTCACTTTCGGTTTTCCCGTGATGTTGTTTGTAGTGAATTCGGGGGCCAAATTCTTGGTCGTTTTTACTTTGGGTTTTTTCCGGGGCTTTTTCCGCCCTTGTGTTGTGATGACTCATATGATTGATGCCAGGATTAAATTTGGTCTGTTATTTTTGGGTTTCAGTTCATTAAAAACTGATACGGTTTGGGGTTTGTTCTGTTATCGGGGAAAAATTTTCGGTGAAATATCGCTTAAAAAAAGTATTCTTTTTTCGCCCAAACCGTGGATTCACCCACGCGCAAATTTTGTTTTATTGAAAACCCTTTTAAAAATGTGAGTGGGTTTATTGGGGTCTGCTCAAGTTTTCAATCCGTGTGTTTTCTTTTGTAAATTTTTAAGTGATTCACCCCAACAAAAAAAAATTTTTGGGGTGAATTGCGTTTCGGGTCTTGGGAAAAATTTCAGCAAACATTTAGTTCAGAGAAATTTTAATACCCTTTTGGAAAAAAAAATGTCACAGGGTTTCCCGTTTTTACGCATAAATTTTGGTTTTAACGTTGTCCCTAAAGTGAAAAAAAACTCGGTTAAAAAACCCGGGGGTTTTAAGGGAAAGGAGAAAAATGCAAGTTTTGTTAAATGAAGCGTTTGGGGGTTGCATTCAAAACTCATTTTGAATTTCCAAAAAATGTTTGGGAAAAAAATTTTGCCCCAACCCCCCAAAATTCCTTTCTTTTTAAAATAAGGGAATTTTTATTGTGTGAATCTTTTGAGTAGAAACGGGCTTTGGGAACGGTCGGTTTTGCTTAGAATTAACGAGGTGTATGGGAAAATTTTTCTGAACAAGTTGGGGTTTAAATCTTGCTTCCCTGGGGAATTTTAAAAAGTCGCCCTTAATTCCAAATGAGTGTGCTTACAAACCGAATGGCCTGCAGAAAAAAACAAGGGGAGGGCCTACAAAAAAAAAACCAAAGGGAAAAATTCCCCCCTGGGGGAGGTTTTTCCAATCTGACCATATACCCCCCTTTTCTTTAAAAACCTTTCAAGCCCAAAAACAAATGGAGAAAAAGAACGAACACCACTCAAGTTTATTTCCCGGGCTTTGGGACAGCCTTTCAGGGCTTTTTAACAGGTCAATCGAACCCCAAATCAACAGTTAAATCAAAATTTTAAAATTTAAAAAGAAAATTTTCTCTCATTAAGGTTTCAGGGGGAAACTTAATGCATTTAAAAAAAAAAATTTTCTAAAAAAAAATTTGCTTTTGTGGAAACAAAAATTTCCCAGATAAAATTGTTTCATGCAGTGTTTTGGGAAAAAAAAAAACCCTTCCCCGTATTGAAGCAAAAAAAACTGTGCAGGCTTTTTTGAGTCCCCGCTTTAAATATGAATTTTTTGTACACTTAGAACGCACCCCTATTGGAAAATACTTAAACCATTTTTTTTAACTTTATTTGGGGGGAAAGGGAAAAAAAAAAGGGGGGGGGGGTGGATAATATATGGTGGGGGGTGGGGGGAGGGGGGGGGGGGGGGGGGAAGCAAAGGATTTTTTTAAAAGCTTTCAAGGTTTTGACTTTAAATTTTTAGTTAGTTATTGGTTTTAAAAAAATTTTTTTTTAATTTTTTTGTTTTTTTCACTTATGATTATTTTAAATATATTCACACACTTGCACATCCACAACTATCTCTCTCTCTCTCACACACACACCCCACACACACACACACACACACACACCCAAAATTTTATTATATATAATTTTATAAATATATTTTATATATATATTTTTTATATTTTTTTATATATTTTATTTTTATTTTTTTATATAATTTTATATATATTATATTTTATATATATATATTTATTTTTTTATTTTTTCTCAGAGGGGATAAAAAACGCGAAAAAAAACGGGATAGAAATTTTGATGTTTAAATTTTGGTACCCATTCTTTGGGAAAGGTAATAGAAAATTTAGAAAAAGAATCGAACACCCCAAAAATTTTCCCTTTTAAAGGGTTTATTCTGGTAGAAAAAAAAGGTCACTTTAACTTTACCTTGACCCCGGTTAACAGCGAAAGGGCAGTATCTGGTGTGACCAACCCCGGCATTGATCACAGCTTGCCCTGCGGGCTTTTGGGCACCCGGGGGTTGGTCTTTTTTTTTGGGAGACTTGCCACCACAACCCGGGCCCAGCGACAGCAAGTGGGTGCTGTTGGGGGTTGGGATTGAGCTGGTTCAAATGGCCTTGAAAAGGGCCCTCCCGAAAAAGCTCTACTGGGTTAAGGTCGGGGAGAAAAGGGCTGGGTGGGCACGTTGATGTTGTTCTGCCTCAGGAAAAATTCCCGCGTTGCAGGGCGTTTTGGCCGGCCTTTCGTTGTCCGTGGGAAAAAGGGTTTTGGGGTTTCCGCTGGAAATGCGGCGGTTTTGGGGCCTCAGAAATTGGGCGGTTTGGGTTTAACGCGGAAAAGTCACCCCCGTCCTGGACCCCATTCTGGGTGGATGGCCCTTACGGCGTTTTGGGCCCTGGCCCCCCCCGGGGGTTAGGGGTGTTTTAACCCGGGGGGGCCCCCGGTGATGGGGGCTTGGGTATGCGGGGGCCCCCCCCCTTTTCCGGGGCGGAGGGACGGTTGGGGGGACGGGGAAGGGGGAAAAAGGGGAAAAGGGTTTTTAAAAACAAGGGCTGGAGGGCCCGGGTTGGGGGGGCCCAAAAAGACGGGGGGGGTGCCCAGGGGGGAAAGGGGGTTTGGGGAGGGGGGAGTTGGGGATGGGGGAAGGGGGCCCCCGGTGGGTGGGGGGGAAACAAGGGTTAAGGCCCGGGGGCGGGGGCCCGGCCCGTTTTTGGTGCTGGGGGGTTTCCGACGGGGTTTTTCCCTTGGGCCCCCGTTTTAGGTCCCGGTCGGATGCCTTGACGCAGAAGGTTTTCTCCGGGGCTGGCCCTGTGGGAACACTGGTCTGGGGCCCTCCCGGTTTTGGGGGGCATTTAGGTGGTTGGGTTTTTCTTGGGAAAGGGTTTAGGGCCCAAGACGGTTTTTGGGAAATTTGGCCCCCAAAGGCGTTAGGGCCTGGCCCTTTTGGAACCCCGGTTTTAAGGTTCCCGTCATTTCTAGCAAAGATTTTGGAAAAACTTGGGGGGTTTAGTGGGCCCCCCCCGGCTGGAAGGGTTGTTTTTGAACTTTTGGGGGGGTTTGGAATAATGGATAGCCCCTTCAATTTGGGGGGCCCATTGCCCCCTTTTTGAAAATTTTGCAAAAATTTTTGGTTGGGCCCCGGTGGGCGTTAAAGGGGTTTTCCCCCCCAAGGGGGGAAATTGCCCCTTTCCAATCCGGGGGCCCCCAAAAAAAACGCTGACCCGGGAAACAAAACCCCTGTTACGGGGTTACAACCCGGGCCAAAAACTCACGTACTGCTAATGTTGCCGTTTCCCAAAGACATTGTTAGGGCCCGTTCCAAAGTGAACAATTTGTCCCCCTGTCTCTATTTTTCGCGTTTTTTTTGCCTTGAGTATTTTTTATATATTTTATTATATTTTTATATTTTTAATATTTATATTTTCGCGGCTCCCGCACCAAAACACCTTTCACATGCACACATTATGTGCACGCTCGCAATTATTCCCTACCATTACCTTTCTTTTGGGTGTGTCTAAATCCCGAATAGTGGATAGACGTTAAAAAGAAAGGGGCACACACAAACTGAAGTTCATTCAGACGGGGACAAACCTTTTCACGGGGCAAAAAAGGAAAACCAAATACAGTTAAACCCCGGGTTTTTTTTTTGGGGTTTAACGGAAATCTTCAATCAGGCAGGGGAAAAATTTAAAAAGTAAATTAAAAAAACAAGAAAGATAAATCTTTTTCCCAGATGAAAAAAATTGTTTTCCGATGGGGGTTTAGGTTTTATTGGAGGTCAGGGGAAAGGATAGATAACTTGCAATGAAGATTTAAAAATGCACATGCACCCCTTTTTTGGGGTAAAAACCCCTCATACCTTTTTTCAAAAAAAAACGACAAAGGCCCCAAAATTTAAAAAATTTTTTTTTTTAATAATTTTTTTTAAATTCCTCCCAGAGTTAAAATGTAACAGAATACCCCTCCCGAATGGTTTTTTGGGTTTTCGTTTAAAGGGCTTGTCCCGTTTCCCCCAAAATGCCGCCCCCCTCTACCCCCACCCCTTTCCGTTCATTATCTGCCCTCTCCTCCCCCCCCCCCCCCCTCCCCCCCCCCCCCCCCCCCCCCCCCCCCCCCCCCCCCCCCACACAACTTTACCCCCTTTATGTGATACTTCTGATGACAAACAGAAAAAGAAAGTAGGGAAAAATTTTGTTTTGGGTTTTTTTTTTGTTTTTTCTTGTGGGCCCGTACAAAAACCCTTTTCCCAAAGGGTCCTTTATACTGTGAAAGGGGAAACTGGACACCCGATACCGAAGCAATTTTGCCCATGATACTATTTCGTTACAGGGCGTTCCAAAAAATTTTTCTCAGTGTTTTTTTAAAGGTTTTCTTAACGCGACTGTCAAAGGGGGCAAAATATTGTGTTTTGGATCACCCCCACCCCCCACCCCCCCCCCACCCCCCCCAAACCCCCCCTTGCTGTCAGAAGGGGTGCGGGGCCCATTTTTGAAGTTTTAAAAAGGGTTTTTTTTCCCTTTTCCCTTCCTGCCACACCTTTTCTCTCTCTCTCTCTCTCTTTTCCTCTCTTCTCTCTTCTCTCTCTCCCCTATTTTCTCTCTCTTTTTCACGCACACACACCAAAACCCACGCACACGCACACACCGCACCGCACAACCCCCCACCAAAAAACACACACACACACACCACACACACACACAAACACAACCCCCCCCAAAACCAAGGGTTTTTAGAACTTCAGATCCCGTTTTTCAACCACGGGATGGGCTTTTGGGCTGTTTGTGTCTGGCTCTCATGGCAAAAATCGCAACGAGAGAGAGAGAGAGAGAAAGAGGGGAGGAGAGTTGGTGGTGGGGGGTGGTGTGGGCGAGTTGGGGCGCCCCATGAATTGTGTGGGGTTTAGAAAAGGGGGGGGATTTTTTGCCCTGGTTTGGGAAAAGTGGAATTTCAAGGAAGAAGAAGGGGTGGGGGGTGGTTTGTGGTGGTGGGGGTGGTTTTTTCGGGGGTTTGGGGGGGGGGGGGGGGGGGGGGGGGGCAACCCCCAAAAAAAAAAAAAAAAGAAAGAAAAAAAAAAAAGGGAAAAAAGGCCTAAGGCACATTCAGCTCTTTCCCCCGGGGGTCAACCCGCGCGCGAGGGTCTCAGCAGGCCTAAGGGGGGGTGGCCATAGAAAAAAACAGCCCGGGGGGGGCCAGTTTTTACCTTGCCCCCCAACCCCAAAAGTAAATAGTTCGTTCTTGGCCCGAAAAACGGAAACTGCAGAAAACAGTCTCCGGGTTTTGTGCTAAAAATTTTCCGGTTTGTTGTGGGAACCGGGTTTTTATGGTTTTTTGCGGGGGGAAAACCGCGTGTGAATAGGCTTTTGAAGCTCTCTCTTCTCTCTTTCTTCTCTCTTTTGCTCTCTTTCTGTTTTGTTTTGTCTCTCTCTCTCTCTCTCTCTCTCCCCTCTCTCTCTCTCTCTCTCTCTCTCTCCTCTCTCTCAAACCCCCCCCCCCCCCCCCCCCCCCCACAAAAAAAAAACTCTCTCTTTCGCCCCTTCTTCTTTACAGGCACTTTTCTCTCTTACACACCACAAAAACCCACACACACACACCACACACAAAACACACACGCACGCACGCACGCACGCAAGGCCCGCCGCACACACACACACAAATTCACACGCACCCAACAAACCACCACAAAAACAAACACTACACACACCACAACACACAACAACAACACACACACACCACACACACAAAACCCCACGTCGCGAAGCAGAAAGCACAAACACAAGCACACACAACACACACCACACCCACACACACACACACCCCACACACAACCACACAACACACAACACATATGCCCCGCACACACCCCCACACCACACACACACAACACACAACAAACCCCACCCCACCAAACCACACCCAAAGAAAATAACGAGCATGGGGGGGGCCAGGGTAACCTTTTTTTGGTCAATAGACCCCCCAAAAAAAATTTTTTCCCCAAAAGCACGTGGGAAGTGACTTTTGTGTCCACGGGAAAAAGGAATTTGTTCTGCAAAATAAAAAGCTAGGCCAGCGAAAAGGGCGAAAAAAAAGAAGGTGATCTACCCCCTTATCGACATCATCGAAAACCCGCCACTGGTTTGGGGCCGGTGGGTTTTAATGTGAAAATTCCACGGCTAAAGACCTTTGAGATTCTTTCACTTATAAAGTACAGCATCATATCTTTTATGGAATATGAACAGGGCTGCGAGTTAGTGCGTACTTGTCACACACAGACGTGTGTGTGTGTGGTGTGTGTGTGTGTGCGTGTGTGCGTGCGTGCGTGCCTGCGTGCGTGCGTGCGTGCGTGCGTGCGTGTGCGCGTGCGCGTGCTCGTGTGTGTGTGTGTGTGTGTGTGTGTGTGTGTGTGGTTTATGTGTGTGGGGTGGGGGTGGGTGGGGGTGGGGTGGGGGGTGTATGCGTGTGTATGTATGTATGTGGTGTGTGTGTGTGTGTGTGTGTGTGTGTGTGTGTGTGTGTGTGTGTGTATGACTGGGAG
>JAFLJL010018002.1:0-32020 GCA_018398815.1 Conus ventricosus
GACTTTGTTCACCTAGGTTTGAGTCTGTCACGCGGTGCAGCTGTTCTGTTTATAGTCTCAACACCTTATATGGAGAGCGTCCATTTCAGCAAGTTGATCTTGACAACACCAAATGCTGTGAATTTCTGTCTTCTGTTGAAGCGTCTGTGTATCTACTCGTTCCGCTTTCTGTGGAAATCGTGAGCATTGATGCCGGGTCGGCTGAGTTGGTGTTCACAGTTTTGAACGCAGTTCCATGTGATTCTTTCTTGGTAGTTTTGGTCATTTTCAGGTAAAAATCGGGTTTAGACGCTCTATTACTCTATCAATATTTCGATCAGAAATCTGTCTGTCTGTATTTTGGTTGCCTTTTTTGTGGCATTCTTTGTTCTCCTGTTACTCAAGGTTGATTGGTTGTTTTACGTTTGATTCATTCTCATTTTATCCCAGCATTAAGTTTGGGGTTAAGTATGAAACATGGCTGTTACATGTTTCTATGTTGAAATGGATCAAGGCAGCCATGTCAAGTGTTGTCTACTTTGCCTACGTGCGACAAGAAGGGTAGTATTGGGCATACTGTTAGCAGTGTGTTCCAACGGCTGTTGTCATTCTGACCCTGTTGTTTTTCAATCTTTTATACTTAGTGTTTTCAGCCTTTTTCTCTGATGTTTTGAACAGCTTCCACTGCCCGATTACAACAGTTAAAGCTTAAGATTTTTTTCTTTGAAGTTCCGGGGCTTGCTGAAGGAAAACATACAAACAAGCAAACAAAAAACCCGAAACGACAGCGGGCGAATGAAGTGGAGTCCCTTTCATGGTAAGTCTCTTGACACTATCATATGTTACTATCGACTTAAAAATGAATAAATACAAACAAAAGAGACGAAAGAAATTAAGATTTTTTTTTCACAAAGAAAGAAAACAAGAGTAACATGTCTCTGTTGAATGCGCGCACGTGTGTGTATGTGTGTGTGTGTGTGTGTGTGTGTGTGTGTGTGTGTGTGTGTGTGTGTGTGTGTGTGTGAAATGGAGAGAAAGGCGGGGGCGGAGAAGAACAGACACACAATCAAACACAGTAGTGAAATTAACGAAGAATCATGAAGAAAATGTATGCGAAGTCAATTGCTCCACACGTGTAACAGATCGACATCTATCTGACAACACGTGTAACAAAGCGAACATATGTATAAATCTATCTGAAAAACGTGTAACAGAGCTAACCTATAAATAAATCTACCCGACAACACGTGTAACAGAGCGAACCTATAAATGAATCTACCCGACAACATGTATAACAGAGCGAACTTATAAGTAAATCCATCCGACATCACATGTATTACACGGACCTATAATTAAATCTATCTGACAAAACGTGTAACCGAGCGAACCTATTATGAATTCGACAATAGTTATTGGGGAAGAGAACAGAGAAATGTCTGTTCTACCTCACTTGCTCCCACCAAGTTTTTGGGCGAAAGTGGCCTAAAAGCCGCCTTTTCCTGTTCTCTGAACAAGTAAGACTTCAATAACCAAAAAATAACGATTATCTACAAACAGACTACTGTGTAGGATTGTCCGTTTTTAATACTAATTTACTAAACTTTTCAGATTTTAGTTTGTGCTTAATCCTATGTTTTTCCTGATCATTCTCAATAACATCATTTTCACGCAAACATTCATCAAATGCATCTCTGTCTTTCATGTGAAATAAAACTACAGTCTTTAACTGTTCTCTAAAGTCTTTTAAAAACCGAGTTATATATTTCTGACATAAAATCCACACACTTATCCCAGCATGTCTTCCGCTGAAGCTAGTTTCGACAAAGTGTTTTCTCTTTTTAAACTATGTCTCTTTCTGCTGAACAGTCATCTATAATAAATAGTGTCTGCGTTCCTTCAAACAATATTAAAAAGCGTTCTAGACACTCACTCAGTTTATTGCTAGGATTAACTAAAAATATGTTATCATCAGTCCATATAAACCTTCTATCATGATATGCTTTGTTCCATTTAAGTGTTGGGCAGAAAATCACAATATGATCAAAATTATAACGATAAACTGTTTGTAACAGGTCAAGGATAAATATTGTTTTTTCCACAACCAGTTTGTCCACAAATTAATGAACAATGAGGGTTTTTGTTATAAAGTTTAAACTGCTCCATAGTTTTATAACAGAACTTAATCTAATCCAGTTATTGTTTTTATCATGCTCTCTGTTAAAACTTGTTCAGTATAATAAAATCCTATAAGGTCTAATGTGTAAGAGTAATCCAATTCTGTTCTGTAAGATTATTTCTATTTAGGTCTTCTATTGATTTTGGTGCTTGGTGGTATGACTTAATATCCTCACCCTTGTAAAGAATGACGACGGTTATCTTTAAGTTTGTCAACGTCTATGTTTTGCCAGCTCTAATTAGAATTTCCTTTTTTAGTAGGGACTCCAATAACGCCACAACCCCTTCCCTTTCGTCACATCTTTTAAGTCAGGAATCTTCTAAAGTTCATTGTTGAAGCATCACCTAATTGCATTTTGATGGAATGAATTGTATCTTGTAGAAGCAATCTTTAAAAACCGTTATCTTCTGTGGTGGATTATACTGTTTATTCCCATACGGCTTTATTTGCAATCTCTTTCGACTATTGTCGTCGGCATAAGACTTACATGTAAAGGGTGGGGGCCCCTTGTGTTGAATGCTTTCTGAAACTTTTTTGGACGACTAAAAAATGTAACTTGGGTTATGTATTCAAATTTTTAGTTCCCATTTAAAATATGGTTTAAATGCATTTAGGTCAGGTTTTCGACTATTTTTTATTCATACTGGCCAACATTATTTGCTGCTAGAGTCTGCGCCAGCTGTTCTAGTTTAGGAAACTTTTTGTTGTCGGCCAACCTCTTTGCGTTTTTTCACCATTCTTTAGTGTACTCAAAACCATACAATGTGCCTATTTCTCCTTTCTGTTCAAAGTCCACAAACGTCTGCAGGTCTTTTAATTTTTTCTAAAGTTTGACACCTCACAGGCGCTAATGTAAACTCCCGATTCATGCTGGCGCGCACGACATTTTTTAGTTCAACTTATTATTTGATTTCCAAAACAATGTGCCGGCTATCACATTTTACGACTTTCCCCGTTTTGTCTTTTGATCTTTATATTCAATGATCCATCCCTCCCACAAACTTAATTTGTTAACTGTTAATAGGGAATTGTATAATTTCATAATCGGCCAATATGCAGCTTCCCTGACGGAAAGAGCTCTTCAAAACAGTTGAGGGGCCCTTCCATCATATACGTTTCATACAGTGCTCAGCTCATCTAAATGCAAATAGAGTTATGAATGTAATTCAAGATCGAGCGGATTTTTTCCCCTCATAAGTAGTTTTGTTTTGTGTAACTATAAATTTTTGAGAGTCCTGACTGTCAGTTGCAAGCCTAACATTTTAGCTGCTTACATCAAAGTAGTAACTATTGCTTCTTTTTCAGGTATGAAATGTCAACATTGGTTTTCAGTTTCGCATTGTTAAGGTTTGAGAGTAATGTTGAATGTAGCTCATTGCTTCTTTTAGTGAGCAAAATTCGTAATAACCATTCAGGTATGATTTAATGGCAACTAATTTCTTGCATTATTATATTTTTTAATCTTATTATTCCCCTTGGTTCCTGGTTATATTAAACCATACGACTTTGTAGAATATTTCAATGGGAAGTGGACCATTCTGGTTCCGCAATTGTTTTCAATAGATGTTTTAAAAACGAAGACGGTCTTGAGTTGTTATTGTTACAAACATTTTTTTAACAAAATAAAAATGAGGCGTTTTAAATATACTAAGATGCAAAAATATTCTGTTGGGCCGCACTACAATTTAAAAATATATAGCAACCGGACACCTTGACTTTCGTGACCAGACTGACACCTTTCGAGGTAAAGGTAGAGTACGCCTTAAACAGATATCTTAACCCCCCTATTAAAAAAGACTACATCGCAAAAGATGTGGTTCAGCCATCCGATTGCAGTTTTATCCCCACAGAACCAGTTTAAACTTTGCTGTGTTTTGTGCTCAATGGGTGTGGAGTGTCTTGCTGATCACTTAAATCATCCTGATCCTTTGGTTGAGGTCATGTGTTTAGATTTCATTTTTATTACACCTTCAGACGTTTTTTGACTGAACTGCGAGCGCCATTACCAAATGATAAAACGTTTAATCCATTTGCAACAGAATAGACATGAGGCTTCTTGAAAGGATCTGTAACGGAATTCAATATTAATGTTAAGACAGATTTGGACAAAAGTTCGGTGATCTTAATCATGGCTTAGGCACCCCTTATGTTTTGGGGCGTGCACAGAAAGTATAAGTATGACCACTGGCAATCCTCCTTACACATCTTTTTTCTTCAGGCACAACTGTTCACCTCGGGTCCATAGAGCAAGAGCATAAATAACAGCATGGACAACATTTATCTTAGGAATATCTGGGAGGGCCTATAACTCAGCGGGATATAGAGAATATAAACGACTCTATTCGTACTTACGTTTGGGGTTGCTAGGTTCGCAAGCACAGACTAATGGCGAACAATCAGTTCATTTACTGGCTTTGCGCACAAAAACAATATTAGCTTATATTTAGAGGACGCCATTAATTCTACAGTTGTTTTACCTTAAAGTATTAAAAGGTACCAACAATGTTTTACAATAGCATGATCGAAAGTAGACTTTGCTGTTGACACTGGTTTATACATGCTGCCTTCTTGTCCTCAGGCACCATGTAGGAACATTAATTAACTACAACAATGATATTTCCTTGTAGCAGGCAATGAAAGAAGGTTGGAAAAACGACATAAATTCTGAGCCAGTAATATTACAAACAATAAAAAAAACACCCAGAATAAGTCATTCCATCCCCGAGGTGCAAAGCCCAATGACTGTTGAAGACGTGGGACTTTGTTCGCGAATGACAATGAATATGCACATAAGACAGCACTTGTTTTTGGATTAACTGGCCTAGCCCCCATTACTGGGTCTATATCTTACTAAATAGTAACCAAATATTATTGAGTACTAACGCCCATAAGTGCCTCAGCATAATCCAAAACTACTTTTCGCCCGCAGTAGCAAAAGCCAGCTTATCACTCCCTAATATACCAGGTATAATGAGTCTATAGCTTATACCAGCTAATTTTTTTAATAAACTCGCAGATGATCAAGCTGTTTTTTTTACCCATATATTTAACAGGAGATTGGCGTTGGACGGCACTGAACTTTGCCCTCCACCACCGCATTGTTATAGCCATCACCTGTGTCACTTATTGCAAATCCTAAGGCAGTTATAACGCTTGCTATTGTGACTCCCTGCTCTCTAAACAGTGTTTCTTATTCTTTCTGCTAGCGTTGTGTCTTATTATAAATTCATTTGCATCGTTTTCTCTTTTTCTGCTCATTTGAGTTCGTATATTGTTCTCGGTTAGTAGTACAACGCCCTCTACTCTCGCTGATCTTACTTCTTCAAGCTATTATTTTTTGTTTTTATTCTTCGTAACATCACTCCTTAAGTTGGTACGGCTTCAGCCTCAGCGATGTTTTTCTTTTTTTACTTTTTCTATTTTCGCATTACTTTAGTCTAGTTTATCTAATTTGTATATTATTTCCTCGAAGGTTCTTAAAGTGACGGTCAAGGCGCTTATAATTCTCTTATAGGCGCTTGTATTTCTTGCATGGGGCAGCGGCGGATCATCTATAGTTGGTTATTGCTGTTTCTTCTTCTGGAGTGTTCTGCTTGTTGCTTGATTTATTTAGCCGCTGCTTGACTTAACTCTTCAAGTTCCATTGTTTTGCGCTTGGTTACTCTGTTGGGAGAGGCTTTTTGTTGGCATGTTTTGAAGTGCAGCAACTGCTTCCAATTTAATTTTTGGTTTAGTAAAGCCAAAGGCGATCCCGCTCGCTAAGCACTTAGCTTTTGAATAATTGATACCTATTTTTCAAACTTTGATGAGGTTTAGTTTATACGTAAGGGAATCACGTTCTCCTTTGTCGTTTCTATAAAAATACAAATGGTTATCTTTTTGTTCAAAATTCATCAGGGTATATAGTTCTGGGGGGTTCTAGTCCTATACGTTGGTATAATGATCTGACTTTACTTCTGTTATTCCGCCTTTGTCCCCTTCAGCTATTTCATCTCCATGAGATCTCCGAGCGTGCTGGGTCAAGGAGTCTTTTCATCCATGTCGGCGCTACAGGATCATTAGTATAATCTTCATCTTCAATTACCCGCATGTTTTAAATAATTAACTTTTTATTTTGTTTTTATAAAAATGTCACAAAGTATATGGCTCGATTCTTAGCTACACGCATAGAAGCTGAAAGAAAACCCCATGCGTGAAGGGAAATTAAACGGAATATTACTGTTCCAAATAATCCATCTACTATTTGTGCGATCAAATTCTTACTGTTAAATTCCATACCTAGGAGCGATGAATTGATTGTTTGCCAGGTCTGCACGGCTACTTCTTCAAAATAGAACTCGTTCAACATCAGACCCAACCAGTACAGTTGTTCAGAATTTGGGGCGGGCAATCGTTAAGAAAGTTTATATAAATCTTGAGGGGAAAGAAGTATTTTCTTTAAAACAAATGCAGACATATTTTTAACTATTCTGATCTATGGTAACGCGTTTATGAAAGGATTGATCTTGCGCTTTCAAGGAAATTGGTAATGAAGAAGCACTAAAAACTTAGAATAGGCGCCGCAACTCGACCTAAGGTGATTAAAAAAGCAGCAAAAAGTTTTAAGCTGTAAGTTAATGCGTTTGGAATCGTTTTCCATTCCTTTAGATTTTGAGTGGTTAAAAGCGCAGCCCATAACTTCAAGGGGCATTTAAAGACAGTTTGTCATACGAACTAACTTAATGTTACAAACGGTTATAAGATCATCAGACCCAAAGCAAGACAGCATTTCTGACATCTCTTTAGGTTGATGTTGTTAGCAACTCTAATTTAGCAAGGCAGATTTTGAGCAACTATATGAGTGTCACAAATAGATATATTACGAAACGTGCGTCTCATTTCAACATATCCATAAAAAGCGGGCAGAGCTATATGGAATTTTTAATCTTAGTGTTTGCCAGTAAAATCGCTTAAAGGTTATTTTATTTGCTATTGTGAAGATGAAGAACCATTCGGCAAAGAAGCAAATGAGGTAAATGTTTTTTAATCCAAAAAATAACGAAGTACATGTTTCGATTGATGGTAGTTTTGAACCAAAATCTATGCTAGCGGACTTAGGCCTTATCATCATTTTGGCGAATAAGAAAATTGATTTTGGGGGTGGGAGGGGTATGAAGAAGTCCAACAGCAGACCTTGCGTCAAAGATTAAACCAAGACCTTCACAGTGTTAGGGCTTGATGATTATTTAACATCAAAATACGGTTTATGATTGACCCTAAGAGTCAACAGGGATATCAGTTGCATGGAAGTGGGAGAGATGTTAGAGACATAATAACATTCAAATTAGATAAAGAAAAAAAGAGGCTGTTAAACGCTTAATGTTCATTTGTTTTTATTATTTGATGCCACAGATTAATATGAAGCTAACAGATAGATTAAAGATGAGTATACTAATTATTTTTAACATTTTAAAAAAGCATGTCTGTTGAAATTATACAAATGTGGTCTACACATCCCAAGTCGCACCAGTAGGAGGGATAGTAGAAAACCCTGAATAAAAACCTTATGATTAACAAAACATTTAACCAAATGCAGCAAATCTAGAGCAAGACCTTTTCAAAATACAGCAAAGCCAAACGAAGGTATTCTGCTTGCCTTTAATGCTGTACCTATGTTATATGGAGCATCGACTATAAACGCCGCATCAGCTAGGAACGAGTGTTGGTCTCTTAGCAAACAGGCATAGGCGCACCCGCAGCTTTACCTCTTGGCGGTTTGTCTTTAGCTCTCGGCCTCCTGTGTTCTTTAGCTGTAGGTGCAGTAGCAAAAAAAAAAAATAAAAAATAAAACTCCAAAAAGCACAACAAGCTATGGTTCAACTAATAACAGCTAAACTTAGTCACTTCAAGCTGATTTAATAAATAAAGCGCTAGATGACTCAAACATTACGGATGAAGAATATTTTAATCGTGTACAGGCCGATTTTCGATGACTATAAAAGACAAAGTTTGATCTTCAAAGAAAGGCTGAGGGCAAAGTTTTTCTCAACAGCAGACCGAGCAATTAAATAAGGAATGTTTATAAAAAGTAAACGAAACATATAAACTCTGTTTAAACCGCTCACAATTAACAACGCCAAAGGGTGTTTATACTTGTTTAATGAGGTCTCAAACAACAAAAAAGACCACCGGATTATTGATTAATTATTTTTTGATTTATATATTTAGTTTGAGTTAGAAAAAGAAACTCAGCATGGATTAAAATATATGAAGGTCCAAGACGAATTGTTTGGATGGAATGCAAGAAGTTTTTTCAAGAGCGCTTTGATGATATTGATCTAGAAGTCATTGTCCAGGCAAACGTACAGGCAAGTGTTGCTCTGCTATTCTCAAGTTCCAGGTAATAACAATTGCCCACCCAGTTAAAGTAATGTTAGCTGTTTTAATCGACTATTCGATTTAACAAATAATGAAGATAAACCTAGAGGTCTGGGTCTCGACTAAACAACAGACTATTCTTTCCTTTATGACTTAACTCCGGTTGGGCAGACCAAATGCTTACTCAGGTTTATGTGGCCCGCTGAAGTAGCCAAAATGAGAGGCTCTGGTTGGTCAGAGGGCGAAAGTCTTAGAGATTCTAGATTAAAACAGTTAAGTATTGCGCCGATTGTAGGCAGTGTCTTACATTCCACTACCCTCCAGCAATTAGTTGCAAAAAAAGCAGTTCTTAAACATAAAGGAATACAGACAACAAATGTTTTCATGTGGTGTTTGTGTTGTTCTCGCAGGCTGCATTACGTCGCAAAAACGCAGAGAGAGTGTCTAATATTGGGGATTACATTTCATTGATCTTAACTTTAGTGGGAATATACTTTCCTGTTAGTGTAGATCAAATTGATCAGTTTGAAGAACAAAACAAAAAAAACCAATAAACCTATCCAATTATCTACACGTGGGATGCGGCGGAAACACATCTACAACCTATTGAAGGTCGCAAGAACAGCCCTACAATAGGCGGAATCAGGCAAAATCATGTTGACTTACTGCTGATTGCTTTTCACCAGCGGGGCTACCACATTACACATGGTAGAACCATGAGCTGATATTGGCGCATACTTCAAAAAACACTTTACAAACAAGAATTTGCAGAAAATGTTTAACAAGATTTCCATCTGTTCATGCCGAAGCGAACATAAAGAACATTTTTTCGGCCCAGTTGTCTGTAATACAGAATATTTTCTCCCCCTCCCGGATCTAAAGTTAGTTTTAAGAAACTGGAAACGAATGCCAAATTTCTCATATTGGTTTAAGAGCTTTGAGTCGCTTATTGTGCCTTATTGAAGGGCCAGAGCCCAAAACTTCGAAAACCAGTCTTAATGAGTATCATCTGATTTGTTCATTTGCCTTCATTATTGTTTGTTTCGGATGGCCGCTCATTCAACGCCAGAATTTTTCAGAGGGGGCCTGATGCTGCAAAATACTTCTTAAAACGCATGCAGCAAGTGCGTAATGATTGTTCTAATATCCTGATTTTATCTAAAATCAAGATGACGCCCGAAGACCATACAATCAGTATGGCTTTGCCAATTCACTGTTGGATTTGTTGAGTTTAGAAGCTCAGTGAGGAAAGCCAATCCAAAAGTAAGGACCATGATCACATTAGTGGAAATCAGAGGTGCCCAGCAAACAGTTAAATGCAATCTCATCTAATGTTTGATCCTAAGACATGGAAGCTCCTGTATTCTTTCATAAACTTGCGAGGGTTACGAATCTCACTTATCAATGAAAGCAGGGGTAGACGATGCTTTTAAGGGGTGTCATGCCATTGCACAGTCATCGGAAAAGTACATGTGTTTCACTTTAAATAACATGTCTTTTTATTTGGGGGGTCTCTATGCAACACCTGATGGGTTCATTAGAGTCACGGGCTATGTCCTTAAAAGTCCTGCCCATAACAGAAGAATATTTGACCCCAACTTTGTTAGAAAGGGAGTTTACCCTTATGAGTACATGAACAGTTGGGAAGGTTTGATGAAGACCACACTTCTCCTTTTAAAGGCGCGTTTCTCTGTTCTAGTTCTCAGTGGGAAAGGACATTTCAGTGATTTTGATTACCAGCATGCTCAAGAATCATGGCAGATGTTAGAGTGTAAAACGATGGGAGGACGATCATGACTCCCTTCTTGATGGCTGATACATGTTTGATGGCGGACGACGCTTTGAAATTTATAGAAAGAACCTGCTATGAAACATGACAGCCTGGATCCCGCGCTTTTTTCTGCGCTCTGGGATGAGCTGGGACGCTTTTCTTAAAGTTTAATGGAGTACGATATTGTTTTTATTGTCAGATTTACCAATGATTCAGATGATTGAAAACGGTATTGCGCGGAGAATTAGTATGCGTGCATCATTACTGAAAGCAATCAACAAATACTTGGACGACTATGATCCAGTAAAAGGTTAAATATCTCATGTATTTAGTTGCAAACAATCTGTATGCTGGGATTGGCGCAATCGCTTCCATTACGTAACTTTAAATGTACCACAGGTAGAATAATATTCCAAAAGGCATTAAAAGTGGTTGGGCAGTTTGACGCCGGGTCAGCAGAGTTGGTTTCCATTCTAGAGGTGACTTAGATTATCCTCATGAATCCATGACCTGCATAATTGACTAACCCTTTAGCTGCAGAAATCCTAAAGATGGACGGATATACAGATCCGCCTAAACTTGTGCTAATCTTCGGGGCAAAAAAAAATATGAATGTCATTAACAGACTTCTACAAATTTTATTTAAGACATGGTTTAAAGTTGAAGCTGTTCTTCGTTATAATTTGCTTTTGATCAAGAACAGTTCATGAAACCATACATCATAAGAACACTGATCTCAGAACCAAATCCACAGATGCTTCAGAAAAGAACTTTTTCAAGCTGATGAACAAAACAGCTGTTTGGAAAAAAATATGGAGAATCCGCACAAGACGCAAAGATGTCAGGATTGGTCACCAAGAGAACGAAGCAATTAAGCTGACTTCAAAACCTATTTAATAAGGACTTCAGTAGATTCATGACCAGCTTTTTGGTATTAATGATGAAAAAAAAAGAAAGGTCAAATTGGACAAAACCTGTATGTAATTGGGGTGTACGTGTTAGCGAATTATAAAGCTTTTAAAGTTAGAGTTTCTTATATGGACTACTTTAAACCCCTGTTCTGAGTCCACAGTACTTTTCAAGATACAGATAGTTTTGTTATAGATTATAATATGAAGAAGTCTATAAAGACATGGAATTAGAAGTAGCTAAAGAAGCGAGTGATGGTACGACACATCCGATTATCCTAAAGATTCGCCTTTACATTCAATTACTAACAAGAAGGTTTTAGGAAAGATGAAGGATGAATTTATCTGGAAAGGTGATTAAGGATATGTGGGGTTAAGGTCAAAAATGTACAGTATTTCGAGCCAGGAGAAAAACATTAAGAAAGAAAAAGGGAATATCTCGCAGTGTTGTGCAGTCAAGCATATCACATAACAACTACAAAGAGGCATTGTTTGACAATAAGACTTTTCATCATGACAACGTAAAGCTGCGATCTAATCTACATGAGATCAACAAAAACAGCTGTAACAAAGAAGTCGTTAGATAGAACAAACACAAAACGTGTGTTGTTAATCCAGAGTTTTTCATATGCATATGGACATTATAGAACCGTAAAATAATTAAAGCGGAACTGTGTCTGGGGGATTATCTGCATTCTTCTTTTACAAAAGATCTTTGAGGAGCTGGCTGTTTCGTTGTGTCAGTTTCTCGTAAATAATACACGGGCGGATTCATCTTTACAATTCTTTTTATTTCGTACGGGTCAACACTCCAAACAGGATCTGTTGCCCTGATGCGAGTGTCCCCTTCCGCTTCCCCCGGTAAATAAAGGTACCTTATTTTTAAACCAAACGGTAATAGTTTGCCGATGAAGACTCTCCTTCAACAACATTATTGTTTTTCTTTTGATTGCTTGTACTTAGCAATTGTTTTAGCCCTTTAAATTCTTCATTATTCATTGCGCGCAAAACTGAGGGCAGTCTTCTAACCCATTCTGTGTTGCGAGACTTGTCAATCAGCTCTCTGTGATACTGGTAGGAAAAAAGTCTTTCAGATAACTGTTTGTTAAAGTTTTCAACTAAAGCCTGTGATCTGTGAACTCCTGGGATGCCTCTTTTAATGGTAACTCTATGTTTCAACAATAATTGATTCACTCGGCCTTTAAATTCTTTTCCATCATCGACTTGAATCATGCGAGGGAAAGTTAGTGGCCCTCGTTGGTATATCAGTTGTATAGCGACAGCAACAGCAGAAGCACTCTTTTGTGTTAATGGTTCCGCATCTTTATATCTTGAAGCTATGTCAATGACTGTGAGTGCGTACTTAAATCTTTTCGTCTAATCGTATCGGGGGGTAAATATAGAAGATCCATTTGATGGGTGTCGTTTGGAGTTGTATTCACAAAGTGTGGTCTCTGTATTCGTCTAGGTGCAGGTAAATAAATTTGCCAGATCGTTTGTTTAGATAACCATTCCTTTGCTGTTTGTTCACTGACTCCCGCGCTTGGCTTAGCTTTTTAATTGCTGTGATTCCCTTCCAATATCCTTTGGGGCGAATAATAGATTTTGTTCATTTTTTATTCAGCTGATATTATCGCAACAAAATACACAACAGTCATACCAACGACAATAAACGCGATTTCTTGCATCTTTTGTTTTTCTGATGGTTGATAAAAGTTGCTGAATTTTGGTGGGGGCAATGTCTGGATTGGTTTGCCCGTTACTAGATAATACCTTTATCGCTTGATCAACATCTTTAAATGTGTAAGCTGCATGCCCTGTTTTTCAGTGTGTTATTAATAAAATCTAACTGCTCAATTCTATGCTTTTCATAGCGATCTTGTGCTGCAGCTAGTTGCTCCACAGCTTTGTTATGTCTTTTTCTCTCGTCGTCATCCCGTAGTTTACTAAACCGTAATTACTTCCGCTAAAAGCAAGCGCATTCACCACAGCGCCACCTATCATCATTACGAGTGAAGCCATTTTTCATAAATGTATTTTTTAATTTTCATATTGTCAGGAATTATTCCTTGCTTAACTAAAAAATCTTTCGTAGCGAACGAAGCTGCAATAATAGCAATCAGCTTTGCAGAATCCTCAAAGCCTAGTTGCCAAGATCCGCTGGTTTAATTCTTAACAGGCTTTTAACCAAGCATCGTGTATCCTACACTTAGGCCCCCAATAACAGCAGAATGGTATACAAGGTTAGTAATAGTTTTTTCGGTGCTCATTTTAAAAAATAAAATAATTATAATTAATAATAAAATACAGAACAGCGATGATCTACTACAGCTACAGGGTGGCCTAAACCTTCCTGAACTTACAAAAGAAGAAGTTGATGATCAAGCTATTATGCCCAAAAAAGGGGAGGTTGTATTCTTTGGCAGCATGTGGAAAAAAAAACAGTTCCTCGGAACTGAATTCAGCATTGAACAGATTCAACAGATGTCGCCGCAAGACATTATAAAGTATCATAACAGGTATGAAGCGCAGCTGGGGTCTAGAATGGTAAAAAGTGTAGGACAAACAGTTCTTAGTTTGTACACTAAACTAGTCAGTAGATTTGCCCCCATTGATTCTGAACAAGAAACTTACGTATGATTTAACGCAAGATCCAGTTTTAACAAAGTCATTAGAGTCTCTAAGCTGTGATTTATATTACAGATTTGGAACATTGTTATCGCCGTTAATCATGGGATTAATTACTTTTAATCATATAGATTTTATTTCCCTTCAAAATGAACGAGCAGAATCAGGAAACACTGAATCAGAAAACATTGAATCAAGTCGAGAAAGTGACCAGTAAAACACCTCATCCTGGACGCATTGCAGCAGGAAAAAAATTAGCAGAGTGGAACAAACAAAAAAAAATTACAGTTACAATCACAGAATGAAAACATAACACCGCCAACGCCAACAGTTAATCCAATGCCAGCTCCAGAACAAGAGCAAGTTAATTTAAGGGCACCAAAGTCTTCATGGAATATTGAACTTAAAACTGTTGCCATTTTTGGCGCCATTGCTGCAGCTGGGGCAGTTATTACGGTTATAAAATATATAACCAATGGCGACAAAAACAAAAGAAGTTAAAACAACCTGAACCACTAAATACAGAAAAAGACAACAGCACGCCAAAACTGCCAATAACAAAACATCATTTTGATCCATTTATAATGCAATAATATTTTAAGAACTTAAATTTAAATTTTTGATAAAACATGGCGGATTATTATTTGTTTAAAATGATGGAGTCAATAAATAAAGACATGGATCTATAAAAGACATTTCCATAGACCAGAATTGTAATTGCTTAGGATGTAAGAACTTCATTAAGATCTATGCTAACCAATCTCACGCCAAGGGGGTTAAGCAAGACATCCTCAACGATGACGCTTTTTTTGAGGCGTGTTTTTACTATTTTAGGCATCTACTTTTTAAGATAAAAAACATAGATTTTTTTTTGAATTAAAGAAATTTTGAATAAAACTTAGTAAAAATTTTATTAAGAACTTTTTAAAAAACTTGGGGTAACTTAATTAAAACTTAATTAAAGAACTTGCAGAATTTGTTTAAAAAAATTTAAACAAGAACTTAAGGCACTTAAGGCGATTTAATCAAGAACTTTTTAAAAAACTTGAGGAGCCCTTAAATTAAAGAACTTAATAAATAATTAAAATTTAAGAGACTGAAAAAATTTAGAACACGCACACACTACACTGCACACACTACCTACACGCCTACACTACACTGCCAGCCTACACACACGCACAGCACAGCATAACACACGCACTACACTACACTGCACACACTGCACTACATCCCCCCAAACACACTGCACTACCTACACTACACCACACAGCCTGCACTACACTACACTGCACTGCACTACACTCACACCGCTGCTCACCCTCTCAACTGCCTTTTCATGGTTCCCCGCTGCACTCACGCACTGCGCTGCACTGCCTACACAGACTGCCCTACACAACACTACACTAACTGCACTGATCGCAGCACCTTTTCAGCTAAACTTGCTAAACAAGGCGAGTTCACTGAAAAAACACAGGCTGGTTTTTCTTGCTACTACGCATCCCCAGGGAAATTTTTAAAAGATGAGGTATTAAATTGTTTACAAGGGACAGTTTGCGCGGTCCCGGGCGATCGCTGAGCAACCAACCCCAATGTCAGCAGCCGAAAAAGCTGTCGGGATGTCACTACAGCGTACGCCGAGGCGGGTTTTATCTCGCAGGCTCAAGTACACGTAATTAAGTGTCAGGTGACGGCCTATTGTCTTTCTCTGCAGGTGTTGGAAAACCCGCCATTTTGCCTATGTTTGTCTTGCAATCCCTTAAAAGCTCGCTCATTTTTGTGTTTGTTATTAAAAACGTCACCCTACACAGTATTTTTTTTGTAGATAATCGTTATTTTTTTGTTAGAAGTTTTACTTGTCAAGAACAAAAAGGGCTTTGGTCATTTTCGCCCAAAACTTGGGGGAGGAGCAAGTGAGGTAGAACAACATTTTACTGTTTCTCTCCCCACGCATTGATCTATCAAAACAAGCCTCTTACCTGGACCATATGTCTGGAACTCACTTCCACCGAACTACAAAACAAAATTCTTAAAACTTTTAAAAGGAAACTTTTGCATAAACATTTTTATGTCTCGAAGTTAAATTACTCGATTACAAGATTTCGTCCACTCGCTAAGTCTTCTGTAAACCATATTTTGAAAAAATGTCTAAACAAAAAAACTTACTCCTTAAAACCCGTCATCCCCACCCCACCGTCCCTCCTCCCCCTTTCTCCTCCCCCTACCTACCTTTCTCCTTTCCCCCACCCTCCTCTACCTCTCTCCCTCTCTCTCTGAGTTTTTTGTTTGTTTGTTTGCTTGAAATTTCCTTTGTTTTACCATCCCCCCATCTCATTAGGCTTTTATGAGCATTTGTTTATCATTGTAAAATTAATTATCATGTTGCATGTTGAATTTCTTATGAATGATATGTGCTAAAATAATGTATCATGACAAGGACAATGTAAGACTAGGCCTTTCCCTAAAACTTCACCCTTTGGTATTAAAGATCAATCAATCAATCAATCAATCAATCTTTCTCCCCCTCACACACACACACACACCACACACACACACACACACCACACAAACACACACACCCACACACAGCACAATCACACCAACACCACACAACAAAACCCACCCACACACCCACACACAACACACACCACACCCCAAACAACAAACACACGTATACACACATCAGGGTTAATGATCAAGTTTGAAAAAAAGTTTTTTTTCTAACGAAAAAACTCCAGATGCAACATTTAATCACTTTAAATTAACTTTTTTTATAAAAACCGAATAACGTGGTTTTAATGTATATGCATAAACACAAAAATTCAAAAACAAAAACATTGGGGAAATTATTTTTTAACGTATTTTTTTTTAATCACACATTGAGTGCACACACCTCTCTCCGTCTTCATCATCAGATAATCCACTTGGGATCTCGTTTTTCATCAGCTGGGCAAGGGCACTCACTGTTGGTTTTTCCCCACTTAAGGGACAACCTGTCAAAGGGTTGCCGGGGATGGCACTAGTCAATATTGGGGGTTGCCACTGTTACGAATGTCAATGTTTCGGGTTTCTGGAAAAATTTTTTCACCCCACCCGTAGGGGGTCCCATCCTCCCACAGTCGGGAGGGGGGAAAAGACGTAGAGTCTCTGGAGAGAGTCACCCATACATTTCAAAAGGGGGCGCCCACATTTTGGCTGCCGCATGCACGGACGTAGTTGCTAGGGCCCTTTTTCAACATACGCGAAAGACATCGGACTTGACTCTTTTATCACAAATAACTGCTGCCATTTCTCATGGTTGTCCTCGTGCCATCCTCCAATCGATGACAGGGGAAAAAGCTTGCCACCCTTAATGATTTAAAACTCCCTGCCATCTAAAAATAAAGAAAAAAAAAAAACCCCACTTTCTTTGAATTTTCAATGAATTTATTTTGTTTTTAGATGTGCTTTCATTTTTTGATTGAGGGATTGTTTATTACTTTCGTATTTATTTATGTTTTTTTTATTGTTTTAAAATTTCACTTATTTATTTATTTTTACTTTTTTGCTGATTTGTTTGTTTCCTTTTATACCATTATCTTTATTTATTTATGCGTTTTGTTGTTTTTCAAAATTTTTGGGGGGAGGGGATTTGTGTGTTTTCGTAAGACTTTCCTTTTGGCTACTGTTCGATGTGAAGAAAAAGGATTGGCTGTGAATGATTTTTAAACAATGCATTATTTTACTTTTAGGTAAATTAGTAATCATGCCATGCCCAAAACATAATTTGTGTTTTTAACATAGACAATAAAGTTTTCTGTTCGTTTTGTAAATGATGTTAACTCAAAAACCCCCACAAAGTAACAACAACAAAAAAATAAAAGCTAAAAAACAGGAAATAGCTCCAATTACAACAACTTATGGCAGTTAAAGCCCCAAGGGAGATTTTTTTACAATTTTTTTGGCTCTTTTTTTTTTTCATTCAACACCCGACAAATTAAGTAGCTTTTATTACTATTTTACCATGCCCAGACATCACAGAACCACAGTGCGTTCAATCAGCTGAAAAAGTATCAACAATTGCAAACCCAAATCCAACAAAATCATCTTTATTTTTTAATTTGTTTGGAAATTTAAAAAAAAAAACTAAGTAAGGTTTAACACTGTTCCACAGAAGCTGTTAACAATGGTAAGGGGAAAACAAAACCCGCTGCTAGCACTGGGTCAAGTGCCCTGTACAAAAGGATAAGCAGGGCCCGGATGAAAATCTGGACAGCTGTTGTTGCTTTCCTAATCCGCAAAAATGCACCACAAGTCTTTTTTAAATCCCAATGAATAAAAGAATAATGAAGTTTGCACACAAGCCCAAAAAATGACAACAAAAAAAAAACACAAAAAAAAAAACAAAACAGAGGGTACAAAAAACATTATTAAACTTTTTTCCAATAAAAAAGGGGTTTTCAAAGCAGATTCAGGGGCTTAATATAATATCAGTATGGGAAGTGCAAAAACAAAGACCAAAAAAAATTAAAAAATTTTTAAGGAAGCTTTACTTTTCACTTCATTTAAAAAATAAAAATTAAAATCGCACAACAGGATTTATAATCCTTTTCTTAACTTGTTATACATAGGGATTTGATAAATTTTTACTTGAAAAATTATCTCCACAGTAATTACTGATTTTTGACAATCACAGAACTACCTTATCCCTTTCTTTGAGCCACTTTCCTTCAGACTGCTTGACTTGGCTGGTTGAAAAAACTTTCCAAGGGCGTCTGTTTGGACCCACTGGAGGGGTAATGAACCGAAGCCTTGACCGGGGGACCAACTTTTTATTCCCAGTCTGATTTATTTTTCGTGCCAATTGTGTCCTTTTACCTGCATTGCCTTTTTTGAAACAGGGCTGCTGTTTTTGGGGTTACCCTCAGATCAGGGGTGAGGACCCCCCTGCTTTTCTTTGGAGTGGGCTTGGAACAGGTTTTACCACAATTACCACTGGACTGTGATGATGGGTTTATTTTGTTTAAGACTGTGTTTCTATCTTTCCCCTGCTTCTTCCACAAAACATTGGAGCCTTTCTCTTTGTTGCTGTTTTTGTGGGGGAACTCCAAAACTTTCTGATTTTTTCTTTTTTGTTCCGTTTTCCAAAAGCCTTTCTTTGGTTTTTTTTTTTGCCAGCTTTTTTCATGTTTTTACAAGTTTTCCATGTAAGCCTCTTTCATGGCTGTTTCTTTTAAAAAAACTGACAGCTGTTTCCCTTCTGCCCTTTAATGGGATACTTTAAATTTTGAATAGCGATTGGCCAACAAAGGAGGTTGCTTTTGTCAAAGATTCCGACATTGTACTGAACGACGATTCAACAATGGACCAGAAACGCTTAAATGCCCCCGGGAAGTCTGGTTTTGCACTGGATATTTACGGCTGATCTGAGCCCACCAAGAGTCAATGCTGCCTTTTTTGTCACCAGGAAAACTGGTTTTTCATGTTGAATTTTCGAGCTTCAAAGCAAACTGACAATTTCCTGGGCAGACAGAGATCTTTAAGAATGTCGTAGCTTCAGGATCGTAATAGAGCCGAATGAAGTTTGCAACAGGGGGGGCCCAAACAACTGAATGACGCAAACCGGGTTTTTAGTGGCATCTTTTTCTGTAGGCGTAAACCCCCACGGGTATATGCCTGGGTGCCTGCTGGAGGGAAATTTAGCTTAAATTGCTTTCTTTCCTCCTTGGGCCCGCTCAGTCTTCCCAAACTGCCCAAAAACAACCAAAGTTGGGAGGTGGGTTCTCATTTGGGGAAAGGGCAAGCCCAAGAAAATCTTTTGGCCCACCTTGAAGTTGTTTACATTTTAAAAACACATGAAAAAACTTTTAACAAACCTCCTCTTGTTGTGAAGCTCATGGATCACTGGTTTTTTTTCTTTGGAAGAACTTAGTACTCCTAAATGGCAAAAAGAACGTAAAAATGCAGTAAGCAAGTTTTCCCAAAAAAAAAAAAAGTTTCTCGATAGTCGGATTTTCTTCTTTGCCACTTTGTTGCGCATGAATTTTCCTTGGTATCCGGGGTTTTTGATTGTCATTTTGGGTTTCCACGAAGGTCCTGCTGCGAAGATATCCTCAACAAACTGTTATAAACACGCTTGTCACTCCCTGAAAATAGCTGAAAAAAAACATGTAAGTGCATCAAACATTTTCACGTACAAGGGCTATGTCCATAATGACACCAGCGGTGAACCAAATTCCATTGGCAAAGATGGCTTGATGTTTTAGTGCCAAGCCAGATCGCAAGCAGTGCCCCCTGTGGGTGACCATCTAAAAACTGGGTAAGCTATTCAATCCTCAAAATGTTTTTGGGGAATGGGGCACAAAATTCCTTCGCTGCATTGTGTGCATGGTGACAGGAGTCGCCGTCAATGTCTAAAAGGTGTGGTGCTTTCCGTTCCCGAATCAGAGTCTCCAGTCCAGACTTCTTACCTCGCATCACTGCACATGAGTCTGTGAGGAGAGCCATCAAATTTGTCCAAGGCAAATGGAATTGTTCAAAAATGTCAACTACTTTGCCGTACAAAATCTCACTTGTCAGACGTTTGACAACAAAAGATACAAGATGATGGACAACTGTTTTCTTCGGGGTTTGGGCGAAAAGTGACTTACAAGAATAGTCACAACTTTTTTGTGGTTAGAAATTCATGGCTTCATCCAGATTTAAAGCAAAGGGGGTTTCCCTCAATTCCGATAGAAGTTCATCTTGAAACGTTGCTGCCACGCCATATTTCAGTTTGTAGGATGCAGTGGCGTCATCCAGTCGCATTCTGTCACATGCAGCTTTGTCGTTGGAAAGAGCTGTCACCAGGTCCAAAACTTTGGGTGCCGCTGCAAGTGGCATGGAATTTTCTGCCAAAAGGCGATGACCTGCAACAAGATGCCAGGGCATTGGTCATATATATATATTCAAAGTTGTTCACCCAAGAAAGTGACAGAGACCCCCGCCCCCCCCCAATATACATGTTTAACATTTGTATGCAGTAGCAAATCAAAAGCCGATATGAATGGCATTTCTGTACGACTCATTAAAAAACATGCGCGTATGGGTATCAAATCAAGTCACAATGTGTTTCTTAAGGATGAAACAGATAAGCTTATGACGTCCCCCCCCCCCCCCCCCTGATCTGATCCTCCAAACAACAACTCAAAATAAGGCGATGTATGTAAACTGTTATCTTGCAGAGAGAGAGAGAGAGAGAGAGAGAGAGAGAGAGAGAGAGAGGGGAGAGAGAGAGAGAGAGGAAAAGAGAGAGAGAGAGAGAGAGAGAAGAGAGAGAGAGAGAGAGAGAGAGAGAGAAGAGAGAGAGAGAGAGAAGAGAGAGAGAGAGAAGAGAGAGAGAGAGAGAGAGAGAGAGAGAGAGAGAGAGAGAAGAGAGAGAGAGAGAAGAGAGAGAGAGGAGAGAGAGCGAGAGAGAGAAGAGAGAGAGAGAGAAGAGAGAGAGAGAGAAGAGAGAGAGAGAGAAGAGAGAGAGAGAGAGAGAAGAGAGAGAGAGAGAGAAGAGAGAAGAGAGAGAGAGAAGAGAGAGAGAGAGAGAAGAAGAGAGAGAGAGAAGAGAGGAGAGAGAGAGAGAAGAGAGGGAGAGAAAGAGAGAGAGAGAGAGAAGAGAGAGAGAGAAGAGAGAGAAGAGAGAGAGGAGAGAGAGAGAGAGAGAGAGTATACATCTTCTTTTTTCAGTCTCACTATCTTCATTTCTTACCACGCCTATATGCCTTTGCGGTCCGGGCTATAAACACATATCCTATCCTATCCTTATCCTCGCCCTGAATTGGCCCCTTTGCGGGCGGGGGGCTATAAGCAACATTTTCCATCCCCCAACCATCCAAAAACCCTTTGGGTCGCGGGGCTATGCAAATTTTCCCCTTCAAAAAGGAAGGGCGGGGGGGGTTTGCAACAATCCATCCATTTTTCCTAAAAAAATATCTTTCCCCAAAAGAACAACCCCCACCCCCCCCCCCCCCCCTAAAGAACATTTATCCAATCACCCAACCCCTGAATCCCCTTTGGGGTCCTCATAAAAACATTTCCTATTATCCATCAAGCCCCAAGGGTTTCTGGGGGGAAACAAATTATCCTTCCCCCCCCCCCCCTGATTGTTTCTCCAAACAAATACAAATCCATTTTTAAACCCCCTGTTCCCTTGCGGGGGGGGAAAGAAAAAAAAGAGGAAAGGGGGTGGGGGATAAGAACAAAAAAAAAGGAAGGGGGGGGGGAAAAGAAAAAAGATTACACCCTTTTTTCGGTCCCTATCCTTCCATTATCCTTATCCTACACCCCTGAAGGGCCCCTTTTTGCGGCGCGGGGGCTATAAGCAACATTATTTTATCTTATCTATCCTTAAAAATTACTCATTCAAACCTACCAAAGCTTAAATTGCTGATCCTGTCACGGGGGAGTTTTCAAAGGAAAGCTGTCTTCAGAAAGTTTTTCAGCAAACTTTGGGGTTCGCCCCTAACAGGACCCTTTTTCCTTGGGACCCCCCTTTTAAAATGTAAAAAACTCATGTAAAATTTTTACATGATTTACACAATCAAAAAAAATTTTAATTGGCCACTCTGCTCGCAAGAAAAACACTTCTTTTTTTTAATAATCAAAACGAAAATAAACCATTAGGCCTTAAAATTATGCAGACTTAAACACCTCCACAAAATAATTATAAACATTTCACGCGCACACCCTTGCCATGCAGAGCTCACCCAAGTCAAGTAAAAGGGGGGTAGTTTAAAGTCAGTCCCCCCAAAGGATTGCTGACTAAAGTAATTTTTTTGATATAAAATTTCGTCAAAAACTTTCATATATATTCTAAAGCTCAACCCACTTTACAATACAAAACTCCCTCCCTTTTGCATTAGCTCTCGACCCCGAGAGAAAAGGAGAGGGGGAGGGGGGGGGGAGGAGGGGAAAAGAGAGAAGAGAAAAGAGGAGAGAGAAGGGGAAAAGGAGAGAGAAGTTTTAAATTTTTTTCCCCAAAACCTGCCCATGATTAAGCACCTACGGGACGTTTTTGGTGTTTTTTTACAGAATACAACACTTCCACGTTTTGGATCATCTGTGATTTTTTTTTTTTTTTTTTTTTTAAAAAGAGATACAAAATATTACATCACTAACCCGCAAACATTGATACTTTTACTTTTAGGGGCATCCGCGTGCGTCTGTGTGTTTTGCGTGCGTGCTCGGGGGTACCCCGCGTGTGGTGTGCGCGCGCATGTGTGTGTGTGTGCTGCGGCGCGTGGTGTCCCGGGGATTGGGTGTGTGGTGTTGTGTGTGTGTGTTGGTGGGGGTTTGTGGTGTGTGTGTTTTGGGTGTGTGTGGTTTTGTGTGGTAGTTTGGTAAAATCGAAGTCCCGAAGGGAAGGAAATTATGAATGGAAAAGACACAGATTAAACAACATTCATTGAGGGATCAAAAGAACAGAATCTATCCACTCTAACTGCGACAGTAACTTCATTCCTTTTGTTATTCCTTTAAAATTTTCGATGATTTTCCCCCCACATCACGTAAACTTTAAAAAAAAGGCGAATTTACATTACCTGGCGATTTTGTGTTAGTTTAAAGGCTGTCTTTTGCCTTCCTTGTTTGGGGTTTCATGGTCATCCAGACAAAACGCGACCACGAGGACCGTTTTTCAATCGCATTTGCAAAGAGTGCAAAACGCTTTTCCCGGAGTCAGCACTTCCGAATAAAAGGGCCCTAGCTCCCTCCACCTTTCCCACAAATTCCGTCCATTCCCACCTCCAGCTTTTTTTTCTCGCCAAATATCAAAGGGAAGGGTACGCTGAATAATGTTTTTCCCGCCATCATGAAAGTTTCCCCGCAAACAAAACGAACTTGTTTCGCGACTTTTGAAGACGCCGACTACCGAACCTTTGCCGAATCGCTCTGATAAAACCATGACGTGATTTCGATTTCCGGGGAAAATTTTTTTTTTGCGCTGAATCACAAAACGAAAACGCGAAATCCGCGAAACCGCGGAAAATTTTACAAGCCATTTTAAAAAATTAACTGCTCAAATTTTTGCTTTTCATAGTTATCTTGTGCTGCAGCTAGTTTGCTCCCTAGCTTTGTTAGTCTTTTCTCTCTTCATTAGTTTGTTTTTTAAAATGCGTAATTACTTCCCCTAAAAGCAAGGCCATTAACCCCACGCCACCCTTCCCCTTTCAGGGGGCCATTTTTTATAAAATGTATTTTTTTAATTTTACATATTAACGTTGGAATTATTCCGTTTAAATAAAAAATCTTTCGTAGCAAACAAGCTGCAATGATAGAATTAGCTTTCTGATCTTCAAAAGTTAGTTTGCCCAAAATCTGCCGGGGTTTAATTTTTAACAAGCTTTTTCCAAGCATTGTGTATCCTATACTTAACCGCCAAACAGCAGAATGGGAAACAAGATTTGGGAACAGTCTTTTCGGCGTCATTTTTAAAAACAAAATAATAATTTTTTTAGTAAAAAAACTGAACACCCTGATCTACTACAGCTACGGGTAGCCCAAACATTTTCCGAATTTTGATTACAAATGACCAGGGTTTATGAGCAAGCTTAGCCCCAAAAAAAGGGAAAAACTTATTCTTTGGCACATTGGAAAAACAAAAAATTCCCCGGAATGAATTCACATAGACAAATTCAACAAATGTCGCCACAAACATTGTAAAGTATCATAACAGTATCAAGCGAACTAGGGTCAAGAAGGTAAAAAGTGTCGGGCAAAAGGTTTTTTAGTTGTAACTAAACTAGTCAGTGATTTTTCCCCATGATTTGAACAAACTTTATGTATGATTTAACGCAGGGCCAGTTTTAACAAAATTTAGAGTCTTAGGGTGTGTTCTGTATTACAGATTTGGGGAAAATTACGTCGCCATTAACATGGGGGTTAAAATTTCTTTTAATCTATAGATTTTATTTCCTCAAATGACCGACCAGAAAATCCGAATCAGAAAAATTGAAACAGGGGGAGAAAGGACCCGTAAAAAGCCTCCCACCTGGACCGTTGCAGCAGGAAAAAAATTAGCGAGTGGGAAAAAACAAACAAAATTAAAGTCAAGCACAGAATGAAAAATGCTGAGCCGCAGCCAGTTTTTTAACGCCACTATAAAAACACCAAACAAGTTGATCCCAAAAAAACGCCCCAAGTCTTCATGGAATTTTTTTAAAACAATTGTCATTTTTGGGGCATTTTGGGATGGTTATTGCGGGTTTTAAAAATAAACAAAACCGCAAAAAAACCCAAAAATCAAAAAAATCTCAACCCTAAATTAGAATCGAACACAAAAGTTTCCCGAACCGCCAACAACAAAAATTCATTTGATCCATTTCAGAGCAAAAAAATAATTTTAAAATTTATTAAAAAAGAATTGGTTTTACTTAAGGATGACTTAGTTATAACTTGAGGGATTTAGTAAAAAACTGAGGGACTGATCAAAAACTTATTAAAACTGATGTGTTAAGTGAAACTTAAAGGAAAAATTTAAAAAAGAACTTAATTAAAAACTTAATTAAAAACTTGGGGGCAACTTGATTTAAAAACTTTTTTAAAACTTGGGTGACTTGATTAAAAACTTGGGGGGACTTATAGCAGACTAGATCAACCCAAAAACGCACAACCCCACAAAATCATTTTACCATAACGGGACGGTGGTGGGGGGGCGTTTGGGTTTTTGAAGAAAACGGGGGGTCGGGCCTCGTCAACTGAAGATTATTCAAAGCAGCCACCAAGTGCATTTATCAAAGCTTGATTCAATAAACAAGACAGTTGATAAAGTGCACTCTGTAGCAGGGCGTTGAAGAAGGTAAGCATAACACAAAACGTTATTTCGTTATATACAAAGTCATGCGGCAGGAGACACTAATGCTGATGTGCCATCAGTGGGCAGTCAGTCACCGACACCAACCACCGGCCATACCGTTAATTACAACGTCCGTGTAGTTTTACTAGCCTGGCTGCCAGAAAGCGCCCAACAAAACTGGGCCAACCGGCAGCTTCTGCCGATTGACCTACAAGCCCCCGCCTCTACCCCGCCTACTGGAGCGGCGGTGAGAATCCATCGATCATGCATGTTCGTTACTATATTTAGAGTCATGTCATACTACAGTACGGAAAATTTTGCCAAGTAGGTAGCAGGGTTACTTTAGAATCACGTCAGCAGCAATTGGTAAGATTTGCTATCGATCATGATATTCATTTCACGAGGCCTAGCCTAGACCGCGACCGTCTTCTTTGACACCAATCATTGATCGTTACTATATTTAGATCTTACACACACAGTCCAAACACTGAAGCAGGTCGCGCAACTGCCTGTTAGCGCTCAAATAGGTCAGCCAGTGTCAAGCTGGGACTGTGTTGAGGTCAGACACGCTTGGCTTCAAGACCAGTTTGGAGTGCGGCGAATAAACGTTTCCTTTCGCAACTCCAGCTTTTTGAATAAAACAGCGCCATTTTTAAAATGGAATCATTTCTTCAAAAGTTAAAAGCTTTTCAAAGTTAACAACATCTCTTTCAAAAAATATCAGCTAAATCTTGTCTTGAATCAACAAGCTTTCAAGGCGCTTGTGTAGTTTATCAATAGTAGGTTCCGTTTTTCTTTCTCCTCACCTTCCAAAAAAGCAATACTTCTCTTTAGCTTAGGAAGTAAAGAACTGGGCCCGCCTGATTTTCTTTTGTTTAGATACTCCGTCATACACTTGTAATAAAACACTTGATCGTCTATAGCAAGAAGCTGTTCCTCTGTGAACAACACGTCTGCCTGCATTAGAGCCATTGCTAACTGAAAGGGGTTGGTTGGGGGGGGGGGGGGGGGGGTATTGGGTCAAGAATCGTCATGTCCGGTCACGTGGCGTTGTCTTAAAATTTAAACGATCAGGTGTTTGCCTAAAAACGGGTCTCTGTTTTTCCATCCCTGTCCCGTATCCTTGGGTAGGCCGAAAATTGAGTAAACAAAGCCATGGTGTGTTCCCCCACCCCACCATTACCTACGTTTGTCTGTCTTTTAATTTTGGTTTTGTCTTTCTGTCAAACTTGTTTTTATAAGATTTTTCATGCTAAAAAAAAACTTTATTTTTTTTTTTAAATTAAAAAATAGTAAAGGATTATCTTTTTTAATTCTTTTTTTGAATCTTACTTGTCAAGAACGTAAAATTTTTATTTGGCTCCCCTCCCAAAACCCTGAGTTGGGGGTGGGAGAGCCAGAATGAACATTTTACTGTTCCCCTTACTTAGTTTCCCCAAATTTTTAAAAATTAAAGAAATAAAATTTCCCACCACAAAACAAAAATTAAAAAAAATTCAAAAAAGGGCAAAAAAGGGAAGGGAAAAGGGGGGCTGGGGAAAGGGGTGGGGGGGGGGGTTTTTAAAACAAAAGACAGAGGAGGGGGAAAAAGAAGGGAAAAGAAGACGGGGGGACGGCAGGAAGAAGAAAAGGGGGGCGGAGGAAGAAGACAGGGGGACAGGGGAAAAGAAGACAGGGGATGGCGGGAAGAACCCAGAAGGGGGACGGAAAGAAAAAAAGGGGACAGCGGAAGAAGCAATATGGGGGGCGGGGGAAGGGGAATAGATGGGAAAGATGGAGTGCACAAAACCCAACAAACGTTAAAAAATTTTTAAAAACCAAAACCCCTGAAAAAAAGGGAAGAGGTTTGTGGGGTGGGGGGGGAGGGGGTACGTGGGGGAGGGGAAAGGGAAAATGGAACCGGGGGTCACCCACCCATTTTCCAGTAAAACCCCACATCTGTACATGCAGATTTGAAACCCCCCCACCCCGGGATTGACAGCCCATATGCTATAAAAACCCCCGCATCATTTTCACGCGATTTGGGTATCACCCCGGGGATTGCAGCCCATAGGGCTATGAATCACATATTTACGCCAAAAACCTTTTGACCTACTTAAAAAGAGGGGGTTTGGAAATTCACTTGACGTAAACCCACACACTGTGTTGAAAAAGTGTGTTTCAGGAAGCTGGGTTCCACACCGGGTAGTATGAGCTCACGATGCACACTGGTGAAAAAAGGTGCAAAAAAAGGGGGGGCGGTCCCTGTATGCAACAATCCATCTTTCAAAGTCACAATCCCACTCCCAAGCATGGACTGCAAGCACCAAATGAAACATTTTCCCAATTTCCAAGAGAAGGGGGAAATTTCAGACAGGAACCAAAGGGAAAGGGGAAAAAAGCCTAAACCCTTGGGCCTGGGGACGGCCAGCAGGTGGAAGCCCAAAAAATCAATTTGGGAAAATTTTAACCAGCGTGATTTTTGAAGTGAAAAAAACCCCCAAGTTTCCTCCCCCTTACTGAAAATTCGGTTTTTTCCCTTTTGGGGAAAGGCCACTGGTTGCCTTAATGTTGCTTTCACACAAAACCCAAACACACACACACACACACCCCCCCCCCCCTCCCCTCTCCCCTCTCTCTTCTTTTTCCCCAGATTCATCAAATCTGTGAATTGCTTTGCCCCTTTAAAAAAAAAAATTAAAAAAAAAAAAACCCCAACTGAATTCGGGTTCAAAGAGAAAGTAAAAATGAAAAATTTTATTTTGTTTTTAAATGCAAAACAATTTGATGGGTTCACCCACTACTGATAGTTTATGTAGGTTTTAAACAGTCCTAGGTGTCTTACTGTTTTATTCCTCTTCGAGGTTTTAAACGTACTATGTGCTTACTAATTTTTTCCCCTTTTCAGGGCTTTACAGTACAAAGTTTTCTTACTGTTTTTTATTCATCTTCAGAGGCTTTTCAGTATATGCCCTTTTTATGTTTTTTTTCCTCTTCAGAGGTTTACAGTACTATTTGTTTTACTGAAATTTAAATTTCCCTCAGAGGCTTTACTTACAAAGGTTCTTACTTTTAATTTATTCCTCTTCAGAGGCTTTTACAGTCCCAAAGTCTTTTTTCTGAAAATTTTATTCCTTTTAAGAGGCTTTACAGTACAATGTCTTTTACTGTTTTTTTCCCTTTTTGAGGCTTTACGTACTATGTTTTTTTTTACTGTATTTTTCCCTCTTCAGGGGGTTTACAGGAAACCTTATTGGGGTTGGTATTTTTTTTACTGTTTTATTCCTTTTTCCGGGGCTTTACAGACATGGGGTTCCCTTACTGCACTGTATTTATTCCTTTTAAAGGGGGTTTTACGTACTTGTGTTTTTTACTGTTTTTTCCTCTTAAAGATGTTTCAAAATTGTACAAAAATTTGCCCCCCTTCCCAAAGCTGCCCAAAACACAAAGGGTTAACATCACGGGTTTCCCGGGGGGGTTTGGGTTTGTGGGTTGTTTCCCCTTCGGGCCCTTTTTAAAATTTTTTGGGTTTTTTCCCCTTTACTTTTGGGCCCTCCTGCAAACAGTTGATTCAAAAAAGGTTCAATGGGGGGACTTGAACTGGAGTGGGTTTTATCCTTTTCCATGAAGCTTTCACTTCGAGAGTTTTTTTCTTTTTTTTCCCCAAATGTCACAGTTTGTCCGAGGCTTTTTGCTTTTGGGACCCATCTAGGGTGGGGGTTTTTAAAAAATTTATCTTTTGATTTTGTTGTCGTGTATCCTTTCCCTTAAGGGTGGTTGTGGGGGCTTTTGGGCACCTTAATGTCTTTTCCAGTCGGGGTGGGTTTATTTTTCTCCTCTCTCTCTCAAATTCCCAATGCCCGTGCAATTAAACCTGCAGTTCACGGGTGGCTGGTCCCTTTTTCATTTTACTGGTGTATCTATCGGCCTCTCGCCTGTCTTTTTACCTGCCGCACGTGCATCAGTCCTCGTAGGCTTGAGGTATTTTCACGGTGACGTAGGGTGGCATGTTGGCCGCCATCGCTTAGGCAGGTTTTTCTCTTCACTCGAGCGGAAGATGTCCCTGAGAGCGCCTGCTCTGTTTTTGGTTCTTCACCACTTCGTCGAAGGTACGGTCGGTACCTTCATCCCTACAGTCGCCTGTAGGGGAGGGACATCACATCACGTCATCTTTTCCGCATCTGCTCTGCTGGTCCTATCGACTCGACAGAGGGCAGGGAGTCGCTTGACCCGCCACTTTGGGTCACCCACGGGTAGCTGGTAAGCATCAGTTTCGTGGTTTGTTTGGTTTTTTTTTGTTGTTGTTAGCGCTAATTCTCTTTGCGCAATTTCCTTTGGTTTTTCAAAATTATAAAAGAAATATGTTTGAGACCACCTTTTCTGGTTAATTCAATCTTTAACCTGGCCAGTCAAAATTATATCCAAAAGTCTTTCTCCTTTTTATGCATCTGGTGATGCGGTAGTCGGTGGGGATGGGAGAGAACCTGGTGATTCAGGGTTGGTACTTGCTTGGTCTCGCTCGTCGCCCCTGTCACAATTGCCGGTCTCGCATTCTTCGGCCACCATTTGTTTGTGCGTGCAAGGGGAACGAGAGTTTTATGTTTGCGAGCGTGCGTACGCATGATTAGTCGTTTGGATGCGTGGTTGGAGAATTGTGTCATTTTGAAATGTTGTTATAAAAGGTGTGGATAATTGTGCCATTGAATTATTATTATTTGTAAATGTGATGACAGTCGTAAAGTAATGGTTGTTGTACTCAAGTTCAAATCCTAGGAAAGGAAAATGTTGAACGTGAGTGAGAGAAGGATGAATAAATAATTGTTATTCGTGTGTTTAAACCTGTTGATGTAATCTCTTACCTGCTTCGTGTGAGGAGACCTTTGGCGAACATTCCTCGTTTAGTTTGTTGACTGTGTTATGCTCAAGTTTGTGTTGAGCTTGTGTACCCAGCAAATACCTCCCTCGCCCATCATGCGAGTGGCTGTTAGGATTTAACAGCATGTGTCAGACCGTACTGACTGCAGGGTTCCAGTACCCTTCTTTCTCCTTTCCTTCCAGTTCCTTCCTTTATTCTCTCCTCCCGGGGGCTCCACCCGATGCTGGCGCTGTTGGGGCGCGCACTGGTTGAGGAGCACGTGGACTTTGCTGGATGTTCCTGGCCCTGTCCGGGACTTTCCGCGGCGGCGCCTCGTCCCACCGGAGGCGTTCTCCACTGTCCACGGACCTCCTGCAGCGCACGTGACCGGGTGTGGTTAGCACTGTATCGTGCCATTTGGGTGTGTGTGTCAAGGGTGTCGGCCTCGAAAGACTATATTCAGAAACAGACCCGGTCTGGGGTGCCTGAGTCCACCGGTGTTTCTTTGGAGAGACAGAGGTGTGGGGGAACCACATGAAACACGGAATGGAATGCATGTGTTGGGAGGGTTGATTGTGATTGTGCATGTTGTGAAAAGCTTATTTGTGATTGTGCATGTTATGTGTGTTAGAATGCTTATGCGTGACTATGTGTGTGTTGGTGTGAATAAATGGTGTATTGTATTGTAATCTTTCTTGTGTGGTCTCTTGCGAGGCGTGTGAGGTCAGTCACTCCCTTCACTCCCATCTAGACCGATCCTGTCAGGGCAGACCTCCAGGGGTCGGTCGTGACACCCAACAAACATAGCAGGTGCTCTCATGACAACCTCAACTGTGATTTACTCTCCATGTCTACACAGTGGTTTCCTCTCCATGTCTACACAGTGATTTCCTCTCCATGTCTACACAGTGATTTCCTCTCCATGTCTACACAGTGATTTCCTTTCCATGTCTCAAGTTTCCCAACAAACATAGCAGGTGCTCTCATGACAACCTCAACTGTGATTTCCTCTCCATGTCTACACAGTGATTTCCTTTCCATGTCTACACAGTGATTTCCTCTCCATATCTACAGTGGTTTCCTCTCCATGTCTACACAGTGGTTTCCTCTCCATGTCTACCAGTGATTTCCTCTCCATGTCTACACAGTGATTTCCTCTATATGTCTACACAGTGATTTCCTCTCCATGTCTACAGTGGCTTCCTCTCCATGTCTACACAGTGGTTTCCTCTCCATGTCTACACAGTGGTTTCCTCTCCATGTCTACACAGTGGTTTCCTCTCCATGTCTACTCCCTGCGGAATGCCAATGCTGGGGGGGGGGGGGTGGGCAACAGGACGACCCAGGCCGTCTGTGGATGGGGAGAGGAATGAGCATCATGGGAAATGCTACGGGAGTGGCTCAAAGATGAGACACACACACAAAAAAATGTCTCTAGAAGAGTTTATTTCCTAATCGACAGTGCTGGTTGCCTAAGACTCATCACAATTGCCACTGTATTCAATTCTCGCATTTTTAAGTATGGTTTGCATTCAAAAAAGATTTCAAATGCATGCCTATATAAAGTATA
>JAFLJL010018003.1:2500-5000 GCA_018398815.1 Conus ventricosus
GGGGAAAGTAGGGGGAATAAAGGTGTGGGTAGGGAAAAGGGGAGGAAAGTAGGGGAATATAGGTGTGGGGGAGGGGAAAGTAGGGGAAAAAGGGTAGGGTGGGAGAGGGGAAAGTGGGGAATATGGTGGGGAGAGGGGAAAGTAGTAGGGAATAAGGTGTGGGGGGGGGGGGAAAGTGAGAGGGGAATTAAAGGTAAGGTGGGAGAGGGGAAAGTAGGGGAATAAAGGTGTGGGAGAGGGGAAAAGTAGGGGAATAAAGGTATAGTGGAAGAGGGGAAAGTAGGGGAATAAAGGTGTGGGAGAGGGGAAAGTAGGGGAATAAAGGTGTGGGGGAGAGGGAAAAAGTAGGGGATAAAAGGTGGGGAGAGGGAGAAAGTAGGGAATAAAAGGTGTGGGAGGGAAGTGGGGAAATAAAGGGTGGGAGAGGGGAAAGTAGGGAATAAAGGTGTGGGAGAGGGGAAAGTAGGGGAATAAAGGTGTGGGAGGGGAAAGTAGGGGAATAAATGTGTGGGAGAGGGGAAAGTAGGGGAATAAAGTGTGGGAGAGGGGAAAGTAGGGGAATATAGGTGTGGGAGAGGGGAAAGTAGGGGAATAAAGGGGTGGGGAGGGGGGAAAGTAGGGGAATATAGGTGTGGGAGAGGGGGAAAGTAGGGGGAATATAGGTGTGGGGGAGGGGAAAGTAGGGGAATATTTGGTGTGGGAGGGGGGAAAGTAGGGGAATAAAGGTGTGGGAGAGGGGAAAGTAGGGGAATAAAGGTGTGGGAGAGGGGGAAGTAGGGGAATAAAGGTGTGGGAGAGGGGAATAAAGGTGTGGGAGAGGGGAAAGAAAAAAAAGGAAGAAAAGCAGAAAAAAAAAAAGTAGATAGGTAAAAAAAATAAGGGTGGGAAAACATTTAGGGGGGGGGGGGGGGGAGCAGGAAAAAAAAAATTAGATAGATGTGATAAAAAAAAAGTAGGGGGATAATATGGAAAAGGCAGGAAAAAAAAACCCTAGTAGATATGATTAAATACAGGTTAGAAAAAGGGGGAAAATATGAGGAAAGGGCAGGGGGAAATCCAATAGACATGATAGACGAGAAAATGAGCAAAGACCAAAAAGGGGGAAGAACATGAATAAACAAAACACAAAGGTAAGAAAAGTAATGCAGTCTCAGCTCACTTCTGCAGAAGTACATTTTCAAAGAATACCCCTATCCTTACCACTCATCCTGTGAATCTCACACACACACATCCCTCCCACAGTCACCTTTGGGGGGCCGGAATAGCTCAGTTGGTAAAGCGCCGGACTGGTAATCTTGGGGTTGCGGGTTCGCATCTCCGCCGGGCCGTTTCGGTACAGGGGGATTTTTCTCTCAGAGTTAACATTGGTTCTAAACTCCATTCCCCATACAGTCCTTCGAATGAGACTATATAAACCGAGGTTCCGTGTGTGAAAGCACGCACAACATCTTGCACACACGTCAAATCCCATCACTAACTTTCGGACGAGAAGGCCAGTTTGGCCGTTGGTATGGATGACACTCACACATAGCATGAATCTTCCCGAAGTTGGAGTATGGCTGCCTTAATGGCGGGATAAAAGAAAAAAAGGTCATACACACAAAAGTATCAGAATAATCAACATGATGATTGTGGACACTAAAAGCAATGAAAGAAGAAGAGAAGAAAAGAAGAAGGGGAAAGAAGAAGAAAGAAGAGAGGAAGAAGAAGAGAAGAAAAAAAAAAGAAGGGGAAGAAGTAGAAGAGGAGAAGAAGAAGAGGAAGAAGAAGAAGAAGAAGAGGAGGAAGAAGAAGAAGAAGAAGAAGAGGAGGAGGAGGAGGAAGAAGAAGAAGAAGAGGAAGAAGAAGAAGTAGTAGAAGAAGAGGAAGAAGAGGAGGAGGAGGAAGAAGACGAAGAAGAAGAAGAAGAAGAAGAAGAAGAAGAAGAAGAAGAAGAAGAAGAAGAAGAGGAAGAAGAAGAAGAAGAAGAAGAAGAGGAAGATGAAGAAGAAGAAGAAGACGAAGAAGAAGAAGAGAAGAAGAAGAAGAGGAAGAAGAAGAAGAGGAAGAAGAAGAAGAGGAGAAGAAGAAGAAGAAGAAGAGAAGAAGACAAAGAAGAAAAAGGAGAAGAAGAAGAGGAGGAAGAAGAAGAAGAAGAAGAAGAGGAAGAAGAAGAAGACGAAGAAGAAGAAGAAGTAGAAGAAGAAGAAGAAGAGGAAGAAGAAGAAGAGGGAAGAAGAAGAAGAAGAAGAAGAGGAAGAAGAAGAAGAGGAAGAAGAAGAAGAAGAAGAAGAGGAAGAAGAAAGAAGACGAAGAAGAAGAAGAGAAAAGAAGAGGAAGAAGAAGAAGAAGACGAAGAAGAATGAAGAAGAAGAAGGAAGAAGAAGAAACCACTCCCGCACTCTGTCCTCCCATCCTCCCTTGTTACCTGGCCGGGCGTGGTGGTGGTGGTGGAGGTGGTGGTGACGTCACCAGGCGTGGCGCCCTTGGTGAGCACAGTCGGCAGGCTTTCTGGCAGTGG
>JAFLJL010018003.1:10000-18895 GCA_018398815.1 Conus ventricosus
GTGGGAGTGAAGGGAGTGACTGACCTCACACGCTCCGCAAGAGACCACACAATAAAGATTACGATACAACACCCATTTATTCACACCAGCAAAATAAACATTCTAACACACGCACCATGCACGATCACAATAAAGCACTCCAACGCACACAACATGCACAATCACGATCAAGCACTCCAACGCACACAACATGCACAATCACGATCAAGCACTCCAACGCGCACAACATGCACAATCACAATCAAGCACTCAACGCGCACAACATGCACAATCACAATCAAGCACTCCCGCACCCACAACATGCACGATTATAAATAAGTATTTCGCCATACGACGCACATGATCACACTTACAGCATTCCAGCACATATGACAAATACACAATTATAAGGAAATATTTCCAGCATTGACCCTTCCTAACACCATGGAGTGCGTGCACACCCTGCCCCTGTCGAGTCTGCTGGGAGCACCCTGTCGCACTAGGTGCTCCGAGCGGGTTGGTTCTCGCAGGGAGTCGCTCAAAGCCGACACCCTCGACTTCCAAGCGGGCAGTGAAAGAGCGTGTCCCGGGGGGGGGGGGGGGGGGGAAAACGTAGCTGTTACTGGAGGTCCTGGACGGGGGGTCCAGGCCGGCCAGTCAAGACGGCGGCGTCTCTACCAGCCCTCGGTCCCGACCAAGGCGTGGCCTCGACCAGCGCGTGGCACCATCCCGTCCGTGGTCTCAACCAGAACGTGGCCTCGACCAGTACGTGGCACCATCCAGATCGTGCTCCAGGTGAAGCCCCCGGGAGGGGGGGGGGAGGACGTAGCTGGGAGGAGAGTCGAAGAGGAGGGAAAGAAGAAGGAAGGAGGAAGGAAGAAGGGTACTGGAACCCTGCCGTCAGTACCGTCTGACCATTGCTGTCAAGTCTTAGCCACTCGCATGATGGGCGAGGGGAAGTGTATTCAACGCACACAGTAAATCCATTGAATTAAGTCTTCTCACACGATGCAGGTAAAAGACTGCATTAAATCAACAGATTATAAAACAAATATGAATTATCTCCACCCTTCCCTCACTCACGCTTAACGTTTTCCTTCCTTAGGAAATAAATCAACACAGCGACCATCGCTTAATAACTGCCACCACATTTGCAAATAATAATTCAATGGCACAACTGTCACATTTTATAAACACATTTCAAAATAACACAAATTTCAACCACGCATCCGAACGACAAATCATGCGTACGCACGCTCGTGAACATAAAAACTCGTTCTCCTTGCACACACAAACAGACGGTGGCCGAAGGATAAAAGTCCGGAGAATGTGACAGGGGCGGACGAGCGAGACCAAGCAAGTTCCAACCCTGAATCACCAGGTTCTCTCCCTTCCCCACCGACTACCGCATCACCAGATACATAAACAGGAGAAAGAATTTTGGAAATAATTTAGAATGGCCAGGTTAAAGATGGAATTAACCAGAGAAAAGGTCTCATACAATATTTCTCTTACAATTTCGAAAACAAAAGAAATTGCGCAAAAGCGAAGACTAAGCGGCTAACAACAACAAATCAAAACAAACAGACCACGAAACTGATGCTTACCAGCTACCGTGGGTGACCCCGAAGAGGCGGGTCAAAGGACTCTCTCTACCCTGTCCAGTCGAGAGGACAGAGGCGAAGATGCGGAAACAGAAGAAGCGATGTCCCTCTCTACAGGCCGACTGCAGGAATTGAAAGTACTGACTGTACTCTCGATGATACGGTAAGGAAACCGAGACTGGAGCAGGCGCTCCAGAGACATCTTCCGCTCGAGTGAAGAGCTAACCTCCCCCAGCAATGGCGGCCAACATGCCATGCTGCGTCACAGAGTGAGCATACTTCAAACTAAAAGAAACGAAGCACGTGCGACAGGTAAAAAGACAGGCGAGAGGCCGATAGACAGAAAGTTCGAGAGAAAGGTACCGGCCACCCGTGAACTTGCAGGATGAATAGCACGGGCGGTGGAATTAGAGAGAGAGAGAGAGAAAGCAAACCGAAGTTGAGCTGAACTATACCAAGGTGCAACCGCACCACTAGCCACACTAAGGGACGGGTACACGACAACAGCAACGACAATAAACAAATAAGTAATTCCGCCACCCTAGGTGGGTCGAACGTCGTAGGCCTCGTGACAAACTCGTGACAAACCCCCTTCTAAAAGCATCTGTTTCTCTGAGATACAGTGCTCCTTTGAACCTTGTCGCATGTGCAACTTCACAACAATGGGACCGAACCCAACTCTCTGTGATCGACAGAGTACGATGAATCCAATACAAACATTCCACGATAGAATCACACGGGGAAATACATAATACTACATTTATCAAACAATTAAGCAAACCTTCCAACCATGAAAGTAACAATCCGAACCATTGGTGATTCACTACCGTTAACCTCACTGAAGTGACAACTGTCACTACACCTGATACAGAGACCAAAAAGGGATATAACCCTGGTTGAGGGGAGGTGTCCCTCTGACTGATTTTCCAATGTGCTGACTACGGAGCTCGGCTAAGATAGTCAGCATCCGTATTACAGGAACCCTTGATATGACGGAAAGTGAACGCATGACTCTGCAGCTCCACTGCCTAACTCATGAGTCGACGACTGACTGGCCGGATCCGGTCCAGGCACTGGAGAGGATGATGATCGCTCTCCAGTACAAACTTCCGGCCGTACTTCTTCTTGGGCACGCCAGTGCGCGTCCAAATCTGCCTGAGAGATTCAGCAACAGTAGGGGCATCGATAGTCCTAAGCGGGACAGCCTCTGGGTATCGACTCCAGATTCTACCACTACCGAAGTGTAGCGGTGACCGCGATCGGATGGAGGATTAATGGGTCCCACCAGGTCGACCCCAACCTTGCTGAATGGCTCCCCAACCCGTGGCACTGACCCTAGGGGAACACGCTTCAAGCGACCCTAGGCGTTGTCCGTTGGCAGACATCGCAACTGCGGCAGTACTGCCTGACCTGTGAGTTCATCCTGGCCAGAAGAAATCCTGCCTAACTCGCTCGAGAGTCCGCTTGGAGCCCATATGACCTGCCATGGGGGAATCGTGGGCCTGCGGAGGACAGACTCTCTCAGGCTTTGGGGAACCACAAGCTGCTTGGCCACACGATCTGCCTGAGTGGAAACCCTAAAGAGGATCCCCTTGTGAAGCTTGAAGCTCACCTTGGCGTGTCGGGCAGACTGAGCGGGACGATCCACAGTTGTCGCAGGCGTTGGACATCCAAGTCCCTGGCCTGAAGACGGATAATGGAAGCAGGATCGGCCTAGCAAGAACCTCGTCAGAGATCGGCTGAAGAACGGGACGCAATTCCTGTTCCTGCTTCTTAGCTTTGGTGCGTGTGGTGACTCCCACACACGCCTGTACAGGGCAGATCCGTAGACACGGACTGACTGCGTCCGTCCGCAAAGGTAATGGTATTCCCTATGATAAGGGAATACAGAGGTCGCTCCACCGCGATGGCCCATACTTCGCCACAGAAGTAGGGGGTGGAGATAGGAATAAGCACAGAAGGACGGGTGGAGGTATAAACCAGCCTCCAACCCGCACACATCATAACTAGCGCCCCGCCGGGCCTTAGGGGAAACCAAATTCTTATCCACAAAGATCGTTGATGCTCCCGAATCCCTGATGGTGTCGACCAAGGATGAACCAACAACAGAAAGAAACACTGGACACTCTGTACCACCAGAAGCTTGGATGGACCCCACGTTAGCCGAGGCACGAGGATGCTGGAAAGGACTAGCCCCATGACTACCAGCGGCTTTAGGACAATCTTTCCTAATGTGGCCAGGACGACCACAAGAAAACAAAATCGAGGTGCTGAAATCCCCGATGAACTGCCTGCCTTGTTCACCCCACTAGCAGTTGTCGGCACCTTATTGCTATTAAATCTGTGGAGGGCTTCCTCTCCGTATCTGGGCGATGCCCATAAGCCCTGCGAGCTTCAGCAAACACCTCAGCGGTGTGAATCGCAGCGCGAAATCCTGAGGTGCTGTCTCGCCTATCCGGATCCTCAACTCTGGGGACACAGTGTTGGTGAGCTGTTCAATGAGGATCAGATCCTCCAGCTCCAACTTAGCTAACTGACGCCAGTACCCTAGCGTTTTGCGCAGCCTATCACCAAACTGCACGAAGGTCTCATCATTATTCTTCTTCATGGACCTAAACTTCCTCCTGTAGGTCTCTGGGGTAAGGTGGAAACGCTTACGCAGAGCCAACTGCATGTCTGCATAAGACGCACCTTCATTTAGAGTGAGCACACACTCCCTTGCAGCACCAGATAATCCAGAAAAAAAGGTGCATAGCCTTTTGTTCCTCAGACAATTGGTATGAACAAGCAACCTTGTCGAAATGCTCTAAGAACATATCAATGTCCTCACTAGGTCTGAACTCTGGAAGCTTTAACTTTGGGCCTCTAACTCTATCACCTGCCTGGTGATTAACCCCCTGGTTTACAGAAGCGGGAGGCCGCGAAAGAAGTTGTTCCATCTCTTCCCTACGTAGAGCCTCCTGTCTGGCAGCCTCCTCTCTACGTTGATCCAACTCTTCCCGACGGAGGGCAGCCTCCTCCCTACGCTGAGCCTCCTGTCTAGCAGCCTCCTCCTACGCAGAATAGCCTCTTCCTTACGCAGAATCTCCTGTCTGTCAGTCTCCTCTCTGCGCAGAGCAGCCTCCTCTCTGCGCTCTTCCCTACGGAGAGCTTCCTGCCTAGCGGCCTCCTCTCTACGCTCTTCCCTACGCAGAGCTTCCTGCTAGCAACTCTTCTCTGCGCTCTTCCCTACGCAGGGCTTCCTGCCTAGCAGCCTCTTCACTACGCTGCCGCTCCAGAAACATAAGGACAGAGGTGATATCCTGAGCGGGGTTCACCACTCCCGACACGGGAGGATGACCCGACTGACCCGTCCCTTGGGCCTCGACTTTACCATGAGGAAAGTCTCCCGGGGCATGCTCCTTACGAGGGGAAGCCTGGAAAGGAGAAGGTTTCGGTCTCTGCGACTCAACAGAAGCCCACAGTTGCTTCGCTATACTCTGACGCTTCCGAGCGGAAGTGCCAGTCGGGGTCTCGACAGGGAGACCCCCCAGCGAAGAGGTAGTAAAAGTACTCACTGGACTACCTGCTACAGCACTGGAATAGGTAGAAGTTACCGTAGTCGAAGTGCTGGTACTAATAGTAGGGACTACAGTAACATTTTGAATACCCTTCTTCTTCGACGCCCGCGTCGCCATACCACCAGCGCCGGACGTCGCCATGACAACAATATCCTACAGTTTTCCAAATACAGGGGAAAAACAATTCCACTAGAGAAAAAAAACAAATATTTTAGGGGCGTGTGTATATGTGTGTATGTGCGTGTGTGCGTGTGTGCGGACAAGTTCCGGCTGCTCCACTCTGGCAACACCGCGCTCTACAGCACGAGCAACAGTGCGGTGGGGCTCACCGAAAAAAAAACAAAACAAAACTATGTCCGGCTGCCCCCACTCTGGCAACACCGCGCTCTACAGCACGAGCAACAGTGCGGTGGGGCTGCCGGAAAAAAAAACAAAACAAAACCTAGCAGACGGAATCCGGAGAGAGGAAAAAAAAAAAACACTAGCGTCCGATGCAACCCCCTGTACTCAACAACCCGGTAGAGAAAAAAAAAACAAGAACTGGCTAAATACAAAACAGGAATGGAAGACTGAGCGGCAACAGAAGGGCAAGACTTACGGCCGTACCTGCGTGAGGTACCCGGCGGAAGGAGGTCCGGAAGCGGTCGACTCCTCCTGGTCTCACCTCGACCCCCGAGTCACGCCGGATGTTCCCTCAGGCCACAACAAGACTCCCTTCACTCTAGAGTCACCCAGCCAACCACCCACGAACAAACACGCACGAACTGACTAAACATATACAAAACAGACAACACTAAACAGGTACTCTGCGAAACGAGAGAGAGACAGCCAGAGCCCTTCACATCCCGGACGAGCCCCCACAATTGTCACGACCGACCCCTGGAGGTCTGCCCTGACAGGATCGGTCTAGGTGGGAGTGAAGGGAGTGACTGACCTCACACGCTCCGCAAGAGACCACACAATAAAGATTACGATACAACACCCCATTTATTCACACCAGCAAAATAAACATTCTAACACACGCACCATGCACGATCACAATAAAGCACTCCAACGCACACAACATGCACAATCACGATCAAGCACTCCAACGCACACAACATGCACAATCACGATCAAGCACTCCAACGCGCACAACATGCACAATCACAATCAAGCACTCCAACGCGCACAACATGCACAATCACAATCAAGCACTCCCGCACCCACAACATGCACGATTATAAATAAGTATTTCGCCATTACGACGCACATGATCACACTTACAGCATTCCAGCACATATGACAAATACACAATTATAAGGAAATATTTCCAGCATTGACCCTTCCTAACACCATGGAGTGCGTGCACACCCCTGCCCCTGTCGAGTCTGCTGGGAGCACCCTGTCGCACTAGGTGCTCCGAGCCGGGTTGGTTCTCGCAGGGAGTCGCTCAAAGCCGACACCCTCGACTTCCAAGCGGGCAGTGAAGAGCGTTGTCCCGGGGGGGGGGGGGGGGGGGGGGAAACGTAGCTGTTACTGGAGGTCCTGGACGGGGGGTCCAGGCCGGCCAGTCAAGACGGCGGCGTCTCTACCAGCCCTCGGTCCCGACCAAGGCGTGGCCTCGACCAGCGCGTGGCACCATCCCGTCCGTGGTCTCAACCAGAACGTGGCCTCGACCAGTACGTGGCACCATCCAGATCGTGCTCCAGGTGAAGCCCCCGGGGAGGGGGGGGGGAGGACGTAGCTGGGAGGAGAGTCGAAGAGGAGGGAAAGAAGAAGGAAGGAGGAAGGAAGAAGGGTACTGGAACCCTGCCGTCAGTACCGTCTGACCATTGCTGTCAAGTCTTAGCCACTCGCATGATGGGCGAGGGGAAGTGTATTCAACGCACACAGTAAATCCATTGAATTAAGTCTTCTCACACGATGCAGGTAAAAGACTGCATTAAATCAACAGATTATAAAACAAATATGAATTATCTCCACCCTTCCCTCACTCACGCTTAACGTTTTCCTTCCTTAGGAAATAAATCAACACAGCGACCATCGCTTAATAACTGCCACCACATTTGCAAATAATAATTCAATGGCACAACTGTCACATTTTATAAACACATTTCAAAATAACACAAATTTCCAACCACGCATCCGAACGACAAATCATGCGTACGCACGCTCGTGAACATTAAAACTCGTTCTCCTTGCACACACAAACAGACGGTGGCCGAAGGATAAAAGTCCGGAGAATGTGACAGGGGCGGACGAGCGAGACCAAGCAAGTTCCAACCTGAATCACCAGGTTCTCTCCCTTCCCACCGACTACCGCATCACCAGATACATAAACAGGAGAAAGAATTTTGGAAATAATTTAGAATGGCCAGGTTAAAGATGGAATTAACCAGAGAAAGGTTCTCATACAATATTTCTCTTACAATTTCGAAAACAAAAGAAAATTGCGCAAAAGCGAAGACTAAGCCGGCTAACAACAACAAATCAAAACAAACAGACCACGAAACTGATGCTTACCAGCTACCCGTGGGTGACCCGAAGAGGCGGGTCAAAGGACTCTCTCTACCTCTGTCCAGTCGAGAGGACAGAGGCGAAGATGCGGAAACAGAAGAAGCGATGTCCCTCTCCTACAGGCCGACTGCAGGAATTGAAAGTACTGACTGTACTCTCGATGATACGGTAAGGAACCGAGACTGGAGCAGGCGCTCCCAGAGACATCTTCCGCTCGAGTGAAGAGCTAACCTCCCCAGCAATGGCGGCCAACATGCCATGCTGCGTCACAGAGTGAGCATACTTCAAACTAAAGAAACGAAGCACGTGCGACAGGTAAAAAGACAGGCGAGAGGCCGATAGACAGAAAGTTCGAGAGAAAGGTACCGGCCACCCGTGAACTTGCAGGATGAATAGCACGGGCGGTGGAATTAGAGAGAGAGAGAGAGAAAGCAAACCGAAGTTGAGCTGAACTATACCAAGGTGCAACCGCACCATAGCCACACTAAGGGACGGGTACACGACAACAGCAACGACAATAAACAAATAAGTAATTCCGCCACCCTAGGTGGGTCGAACGTCGTAGGCCTCGTGACAAACTCGTGACATACTATAACCCTTCTTAAAACCTGCTTGGTATTCACCAGTTATGTTTTTTAATTCGATCCATTCAGATAATCTCTTGTTTATTATAGATCCATAAAGTTTACTAGCAATATCACACAAGGAGATCCCTCTATAATTATTAGGATTATTGCGTCACCCTTTTTAAACAGAGGTAAGATGATCGATCTGGTCCAATTCTCGGGATAAAATTCCTTTTTCAAAAAGAACATTAAATAATTTTACAAGAAAATCGATTGCAAAGTCCCTAAGTTTTAAAAAAATCACCAATAAGTCCATCGGGCCCTGCTGCTTTACCATTTTTCAGTTTCCTTATTACAAATTGTACTTCATGCTTTGTAATTGGTCGATCGAAAAAATTCAGAATATTCATCATCTAATAATGTTTCATTTTCACCAGTGTCTGTATCAACGCTGATATCCTTTTCCAACACGTTTTTAAAATGGTAATACCATTGCTCCATTGTGATTCTATTCTGCTTCTGTGTTTGTGTTTTAAACGCTTGTTTGACACTTTTCCAAACATCTCTTGGTTGTCCTATTAGTGCTGTTATGGCCATTTTAGCGTCTTGTATAAGTTTGAAAACGAGTCAGTAAAACTATTTTTCAGAATGTTTGATACCAGGTCACCTATAGTCCATTGCGCTGAG
>JAFLJL010018004.1:10301-25301 GCA_018398815.1 Conus ventricosus
CTAACAAAATTGAATAATTGTTTTGTCAGAAAAGCATTCAACTTTCCTTGGCACTTTAAAAAATGTAATTTTTTCCCGAAAAATGGCAAAAACCCGACAAAAAGTTTCGGAAAAAGAAAAATATTGAAAAATAAGCCGACGTTGGGAAAAAAAACCCAGGGAAAACATCCCTCCACAGAAAAGAAACAGTTGTAAAAAAAGCTTCTACAAAATTACAGTTCTTTCCAAGCAAAAAAATTAGGAGACTTTCACAATGATATTTGAAATTTCCCTGTCTTTAAAGATGTGGAGAGGGATGGGGTTGGTGGGCGTTAGTGATGACCTTATAAAAGGAATTAATATTAGCTGGAAAAAACTTAGACGTTAAACGCCTTAACGTTGTTGTCGTCGTCTTCACAATGGTGAGGATTTTTAAGATCATAACAACAAGCAACAAATCAATTTTGACTTAAATAGAAACAATCTTACAGAACTGAATTGGATTAATCTTACCCATTTAGGCCTCGTAGGGTTTTTATACTGAACCAAGTTTTGACGGAGAGTATGAAAAAAATAATAACTGGATTAGATTAAACTCTGTTATAAAACATGGAGCAGTTAAACTTTATGACAAAAACTCCTCATTGCTCATTGATTTGTGGGCAAAGGTTGGGGAAAAACAATATTTATCCTCGACCTGTTACAAACAGTTTTATCGTTATAATTTTAATCATATTGTGGTTTCTGTCCAACACTTAAATGGAACAAAGCATATCATAATAGAAGGTTTTAATGGACAGATGATGACATATATTTAGTTGATCCTAGCAATAAAATGAGTGAGTGTTTAGAACAGTTTTTATAGACTGTTTGAAGGGAAAGCAGACACTATTTATTATAGATGACTGTTTCAGCAGAAAGAGACATAGTTAAAAAAAGAAATACTTTGTCAAAACTAGCTTTTAGCGGATAGCATGCTAGGATAAGTGTATGGATTTTATGCCAAAAATATAACTCAGTTTTAAAAGACTTAGAGAAAAGTTAAAGACTGTAGTGTTATTTCACATGAAAGACAGAGACTCATTTGAAGAATGTTTGCGCGAAAATGATGTTATTGAAAATGATCAGGAAAAACATAGGATTAAACAAAAACTGAAATCTGAAAAGTTTAGTAAATTAGTATTGAAAACGGATAACCCTACACAGTATGTTTGTTTGTAGATAATCGTTATTTTTTGGTTATTGAAGTCTTACTTGTCAGAGAACTAATAAATGCCGCTTTTAGGCCACTTTCGCCCAAAAACTTGGTGGAGGAGCAAGTGGGGTAGAACAGACATTTCCCTGTTCTCTACTATCCATTAGCAGCAGAAAGTCTAAAGATGGATCCAAGAGAGCCGCCTAAACTTGTACCTAATCTTCTGGGCAAAAAAAATTATGTCTGTCATTACAGACTTCTACAATTTTATTTAAGACATGGTTTGAAGTTGACAGCTGTTCATCGCATAATTGCTTTTGATCAAGAACAGTTCATGAAACCATACATCATGAAGAACACTGATCTCAGAACCAAATCCATAGATGCTTCAGAAAAGACTTTTTCAAGCTGATGAACAACAGCTGTTTTGGAAAGACTATGGAGAATCCGCACAAGCGCAAAGATGTCAGATTAGTCACCAAAGAGAACGAAGCAATTAAGCTGACTTCAAAACCAAATTATCAGGACTTCAGAAGATTTCATGATCAGCTTTTTGGCATAATAATGAAAAAAAAGAAAGTCAAATTAGACAAGCCTGTATTTATTGGGTTTACTGTTTTAGAATTATCAAAGCTTTTGATGTTAGAGTTTCTTTATGACTACTTTAAGCCCTCGTATCCTGAGTCCAGAGTGCTTTACACAGATACAGATAGTTTTGTTATAGATATCCCTACTGAAGACATCTATAAAGACATGGAAACCGAAGTAGCTAAAGGGCATGCGGGGTGGTACGACACATCTGATTACCCTAAAGATTCGCCTTTGCATTCATCCGTTAATAAGAAGGTTTTAGGAAAGATGAAGGATGAATTATCTGGAAAGGTGATCAAGGAGTATGTGGGGTTAAGGTCAAAAATGTACAGTATTTCGAGCCAGGAGAAAATCATTAAGAAAGCAAAAGGAATATCCCGCAGTGTTGTGCAGTCAAACATATCACATGACAACTACAAAGAAGCATTGTTTGGCAATAAGACTTTTCATCATGTCAACGTAAAACTACGATCTAATCTACATGAGATCAACACAACAGTTGTAACAAAGAAGTCATTAGATAGAACAAACACAAAACGGGTGTTTGTTAATCCGGAGTTTTCATATGCAATCGGGCACTGGAGAACCGTAAATTAATTAAAGCGGAACTGTGTCTGGCGGAATTATCTGCAGTTCTTCTTTCACAACAAGATCTTTGAGGAGCTGGTTGTTTTGTTGTGTCAGTTTCTCGTAAATAATACACGGGCGGATCATTTTTACAATTCTTTTTATTTCATATGGATCAACACTCCAAACTGATCTGTTGCCCTGATGCGAGTGTCCCCTTCTCGCTTCCCCCGGTAAATAAAGGTACCTTACTTTCAATCCAAATGGTAATAGTTTTGCCGGATGAAGACTCTCCTTCAGCAACATTTATTGTTTTTCTTTTGATTGCTTGTACTGGTTTTAAACCCTTTAAATTCTTCATTATTCATTGCGCGAAAAACTGAGGGCAGTCTTCTAACCCATTCTGTGTTGCGAGAATTGTCAATCAGCTCTCTGTGATACTGGTAGGAGAAAAAGTCTTTCGGCTAACTGTTTGTTAAAGTTTCAACTAAAGCCTGTGATCTGTGAACTCCCGGAATGCCTCTTCTAATAGTAACTCTGTGTTTTAACAATAATTGATTCACTTGGCCTTTAATTCTTTCCATCATCGACTTGAATCATGCGAGGATAAGTTAGTGGCCCTCGTGGTATATCAGTTGTATAGCGACAGCAACAGCAGAAGCACTCTTTTGTGTTAATGGCTCCGCATCTTTGTATCTTGAAGCCATGTCAATGACTGTGAGTGCGTACTTAAATCTTTTTCGTCTAATCGTATCAGAGGGTAAATATAGAAGATCCATTTGATGGGTGTCGTTTGGAGTTGCATTAACAAAGTGTGGTCTCTGTATTCGTCTAGGGCAGGTAAAAAAAATTTGCCAAATTGCTTGTTTAGATAACCATTCCTTTGCTGTTTGTTCACTGACCCCCGCCGCTTGGCTTAGCTTTTGTATTGCTGTGATGCCCTTCCAATATCCTTTGGGCGAATAATAGATTTTGTTCATTTTTTATTCAGCCAATATTATGCGCAACAAAATACACGACGGTCATACCAAAGGCAATAAACGCGATTTCTTGCATCTTTTGTTTTCTGAGGGTTTGATAAAAGTCACTGAATTTGGTGGGGCAATGTCTGGACTGGTTTGCCTGTTACTAGATAATATTGTTTTATTGCTTGATCAACATCTTTAAATATGTAAGCTGCATGCCCCTGTTTTTTCAGTGTGTCATTAATAAAATCTAACTGCTCAAGTCTCTGCTTTTCATAGGCGTCTTGAGCAGCTGCTAGTTGCTCCATAGCTTTGTTATGTCTTTTTCTCTCGCCGTCATCCCGCAGTTTACTAAACGCAAAATTACTTCCGCTAAAGCAAGCGCATTCACCACAGCGCCACCTATCATCATTACGAGCGAAGCCATTTTTTATAAATGTATTTTTTATTTACATATTTATACTGTCTGGAATTATTCCTTGCTTGACTAGAAAATCTTCGTAGCGAACGAAGCTGTAATAATAGCAATTAGCTTTGCTGAGTCTTCAAAGTCTAGTTTGCCAAGATCTGCTGGTTTAATTCTTAACAAGCTTTTACCAAGCATTGTGTATCCTACACTTAACCCCCCAATAACAGCAGAATGGTATACAAGTTAGCAACAGTTTTTTCGGTGCTCATTTTAAAAAATAAAATAATTATAATTAATATAAAAACATGAACAGCGATGATCTACTACAGCTACAAGGCAGCCTAAACCTTCCTGAACTTATGAATGACCAAGTTGATGATCAAGCTATTATGCCCAAAAAGGAGAGGCTGTATTCTTTGGCAGCATGTGGGAAAACAAAACAGTTCCTCGGAACTGAATCAGCATAGAACAGATTCAACAGATGCCTCCACAAGACATTAAAAGTATCATAACAGGTATGAAGCGCAGCTGGGTCTAGAATGGTGAAAAGTGTGGGGCAAACGGTTCTTAGTTTGTACACTAAACTAGTCAGTAGATTTGCCCCCATTGATTCTGAACAAGATCTTACGTATGATTTAACGCAAGATCCAGTTTTAACAAAGTCATAGAGTCTCTAGGATGTGATCTATACTACAGATTTGGAACATTGTTTCGCCATTAATCATGGGATTAATAACTTTTAATCATATAGATTTTGTTTCCCTTCAAAATGAACGAGCTGGAAAATCATCAGAACCAGAATCAGGAAACATTGAATCAGGTGGAGAAAGTAACCAAGCCAGAAAATCAGCAGAAAACACTGAATCAGGTGGGGCCATGAAAAGTGTCCTCATCCTGGGCGTGTTAAAGCAGGAAAAAAATTAGCAGAGTGGAACAGACAAAAAAAATTAATGTTACAGAATATAACTCATCATGAAAACATAACACCGCCAACGCCAGAACAAGTTGATTCAATGCCAGCTATAAAAACTCCATGTGATACAAGGGCCCCAAAGTCTTCATGGAATATTGAACTTAAAACTGTTGCCATTTTTGGCGCCATTGCTGCTGTTGGGGGCAGTTATTACGGTTATAAAATATATAACCAATGGCAACAAAAACAAAAGCAATCAAAAAAATCTGAACCACTAAATGCAGAAAAAGACAACAGCACGCCAAAACCGCCAAATAACAAAGCATCATTTTGATCCATTTCAAATGGAATAATATTTTAAGAACTTAATTTTAAATTTTTTTAATAAAAATAGATCATGGCGTATTATAAAATGATAAAGTCAATAAATAAAGACATGGAGTCTATAAAAGACATTTCCATAGACCAGAATTGTAATCAATGCGGTTGCTTAGGATGTAAGAACTTCATTAAGAATCTATGCAGAGAACGCTGAGCAAGACATCCTCAACGATGACGCGTTTTTTGAGGCGTGTGTGTACTATATTAGACATCTGCTATTTAAGATAAAAACATAGATTGTATTTTTTTGATAATTATAAGATAACTTGAATAAGAACTTGGTTGTACTTAAAGGATGACTTAGTTATGATCTTGAGGTGACTTAATCAAGAACTTAATCAAGAACTTATTAAGAACTTGAAGTAACTTAATTAAAAACTTAATTAAGAACTTGGGGTGACTTAATTAAAAACTTAATTAAGAACTTGGGGTGACTTGGGGGTGGGAGTGTGTGTGGTGTACACAGAGCTTTATTATTTGTCATGTGTAACACCACTTGGGGCAAGACAGTGCTTGCGTTTTTTGTGATGCATTGGCTCTTTTGTTGCAAGTTCAAAGCAGCCACCAAGTGCATTTAAAAAGCCTGATTGAATAAAACAAAACAATTGTATAAAGTACAAAAAGGCAGCCTAAAAGTTTGTAACAGGGGGTAGAAGCAGGACGTTGACGCAGGTGAAGCGTAGACAGCAAAGCGACAAAGCAGCAAAAAAAAGTCTGATCTCACTGCTAATAACCTTTGACCGCTCTAGGATAGACGCTGAAGAAACAGCTTGCCACTGTGACCTTTAACCGCTCTAGGGTGGAGCGTTGAAGAAACGGGTTGCCACAGTGACCTTTGACCGCTCTAGGTAGAGCGCTGGAAAACGGCTTGCTACTGTGACCTTGGCCGCTCTAGGGTGGAGCGCTGGAAAACGGCTTGCTACTGTGACCTTGGCCGCTCTAGGGTGGAGCGTTAGTTCTCTGATCGCTTGGCCTAGTTTGCTGTGCCCCTCTTTTCTCAACCGGGCTTGCAACTGGGTTACAGCAGTAATTGCTGTAGCCAAGCTTTTTATGGCAGCTCTAACCGCCAGTAGTAGTACATCCGGCATTGTATTTAAAGCATTTATATGAAGATATGCTAGCCACACACTACTCCTCTCCATACTGGTAGATGTACTAAGGTCTGCCTAACCCTATCTAGTTATCCAGTTGCATAAGGGCACACTGCGTTTTTAAACAATCAAACAGCCGAAGCAGGGCAGGCGCAAATGTCATATGGGAGCAACCGTACATGCATGATCGTTACTATATTTAGAGCCACGTCATTTACTATTTTTGAAACCGTACATGCATGATCGTTACTATATTTAGAGCCACGTCATTACTATTTTTAAAACCGTACATGCATGATCGTTACTAAAATTTAAACACTTGTCTAACCACAGTGTGATACTTCTGTTGTTACGCGCAAACAAGCACTGTATGTCTTCTTCACAAGAAGAAACACTATCACCCGACATAAAAACTTTTTACAAACACCTTTTTTTACTGAAAAACCCGTCTTTCCACCACAGTCCCAGTATCGCGTGATGAATTGTTTTGCTTCGGCCGACTTTCAACAATGCAGCGCCATTTTTCTCATCGATAGCCAAACACGTATAAAACTGGCTGTATCTTTGTCAACAATATTGTCTTCAACGAGCCAACAAACCTTTAAGATACACAATTCTGTTCTTCGGTAAACCGGTTACACACCCACAGCACAGTAAAACGCGTCGTGCTTGTCCGGCAGTCAGTGGAAGAATGTGTGGGTTAACCTAGTCGTGACGGCCGTAAGGCTACGCTTAACTCGCTGATTGGCCGGGCTGGAACAGCGCCGCCGTGCGGGAGTGTTGGCATAGGACAGGACGTTCTAGAAGGCTGATGTAATGCTGGTAGGAAGGAAGGGGGTGAAGAGGAGGGGGAAGAGGGGTAGAGGAGGTGCGGCAGTATTGATTTTTTGGCCTGTGTGTGTGTGTGTGTGTATAGTTGTGTGTGTGTGTGTGTGTGTGTGTGTGTGTGTGTGTGTGTGTGTGTGTGTGTGTGTGTGTGTCCGTGTGTCCGTGTGTTTGTGTGTGTCCGTGTGTATCCGGTGTGTGTGTGTGTGTGTGTGTGTGTGTGTGTGTGAGTGTGTGTGTACGCGCGCGTGTGCTTGTGTGTGTATATGTGGTGCACGCTTGTGTGTGTATGTGTGCGCGCGTATGTGTGTGCGTGCGTGCGTTCATGCGTTTGCACGTGTGTGTGTGTGTGTGAGGTGTGTGTGTGTGTGTGTGTGTGTGTGTGTGTGTGTGTGTGTGTGTGTGCGCGACGTATTTTGTGAAACGCAGAACACGTATGTCTATGGCTCCGTGTCTAAATGAAAATATCACAAGCAATCCTTCGCCACAACCCGGGCCCGGTGACGCCAGCCCTACCTTATGGCGCCATAATTACAGGTCATAGGATCCGTCCAGGTACTGCCTGCCACAAACCCCAAGCCCTCTAATTAGGGTTGTTCGCACAGTGTCTCAGCCAAGTTTTAGTTTGGTGACTGTTCTCCGCAAAAATGATGGTATTGAAAAATGACTGTATGCGCGAAAATGATTAGGAAAACATAGTTTGAAGTCTTACTTGTCAGAGAACGTATAAATGCCAATCCTGGGTCACTTTCGCCCGAAAACTGGTTTGAGGGGGAAAGAGAGTCAGGATTGGCATTTATACTTCTCTCTTTTGCTTGTGGTCTTATCTGTGGCTTCTACTCTGGCGCACAAAACTATTCCTGCATATTTACATTGTTGTTCTGCATATAACCCTTATATGGCTTTGGTTTTTCATCATGCTTGTCTTTCAACAGGATTTTACTTTTTTTTAACACACTGCTTTCTGAGTAACTCAGTCAGTGGCTTGCTGGTGAATGCAAAGAGTGACAACTCCGTGATGGAATACCAGTGTCAGGTCTCTCAGTTGTAACTGACACATTATATAGAATTTCGTTACATTTAACAATATGTTCAGCAGTATGGGAGATTTACAATTGAATAAGGCACATCAAAAATCAGGTGTGAAATCACCATTGACGGCGGCTGACAAACATGTCTTGGTAATGTGAAAGACCACCATGGAGTTGATAATGACTGTTATTTATTCATTATTTATTTATTCAGAGAGAGAGAGAGAGAGAGGAGAGAGAGAGAGAGGAGAGAGAGAGAGAGAGAGAGAGAGAAAAGAGAGAGAGAGAGAAATTGAGGGACAGAGAGAATTTGTGGATGAGTGACATTAGTATGACTGAAGTTACAAGAACTTGTCATATGTGTATTGTTTAAGAGGGATTGCAGATTTAAAGAGTAAAGTGTTCACATGCATGTGATACATCGTCGTCGGTTTTACGTTATTTTTTCACTGCCCGTCTTCGCCCCCTCCCCCTTCTCCTTTCCTGTCCTCTCCCTCCCATGCTGGCAGACAAGGGTCAGACGTTCAAACAGTACGTTAGGTACAACCTGCATGTGAACAGTCTAGCAATGTTGTTGGAATTTTGACATAATACATATGGATTGTCACTAGTCGACACCCCCCCCCCCCCCCTCCCTTTTTCTTCCACTCTCAGTCCTGCATCACAAATAACATTGCCGCAACATTCCCGTATCTGACAGACGACATGCTCGTGGATGACCCGTGTATTCCCTTAGCCACCCAGTCATGAGGAAAGGACACCAACATTCACGGCACTCTCTAGCCTATTTTGTCAGCTCACATGTGTGACGCGTATGGTGAATGATGTAACTTAACACATCAGCTTTAAAGTTTAAAGACCTCCAGGATCTGTCGTGTTCAATCAAACTGCATTATTTTAAACTGCACAAGTTGACACGTGTCTGCTTCTTTTTAGATGACTAAAACCATTTTCCATAGTAAATGTCACTGGCTGTCATGTTTGTCTGACAACCTGTCAATCCGACATATCAGAAACATGAGGGTTAGCTTAACCCTCTGAAAGGAGAGATCAAGCCCCCCCCCCCCCCCAAAAAAAAAAAAAAAAAAAAAAATTCACATACCCACCCTTGGCCTTACGACTGAAAGCAATCCTCCTCAGTGTGTAAAGCTCAACACCTGCGTAAGTCAGAGAAAGAGAAAGGGATACTTTAGGAAAGTAGTTAGCTATAACGGCCCATAACGGTTTTTATTCTTTGTGGAATATCTAAGAAAGTACTTGGCCGATCTATCTGAACATTTGTAGGTATGTTCATTATGGGCCACGGATGATGCCTCATGTGTTATTTTACCGTTATAGCCGTTACTAAAGTTACTAACGGCTATAACGGCCCATAATAGTTCTCTTCTTTATGGAAAATCTCAGAAAGTACTTGGCCGATCTTTCTCAAAATTTTTAGGTACGTTCATTATGGGTCACAGATGATGGCCGATGTTTACCAGAATAGCCGTTACTGACGGCTATAAAGGCCCAAAACGGTTTTTCCTCTTTATGGAATATCTCACGCGTATTCACGATAAACTGGAAGTTCGTTTATATGCTTTGCATCTTGTTTTTCTTTCTCGCCTCGGGGTTTTTTTCTTCTTTTATTTTTCATTTACTTCATGTTCTTATGCCATTTTACGTTGACGTTACAATTTACGTTGACGTCACAGATTATGTGGATTTTGAATATGGGCATAGAACTGATCATACTATCTTTTCCATTTTTAAAAATAATTGTTGCCATTTTTTCAGATTATCATTTTCTATATAATTAAGACAGTTATCATTATTTTCATGATTATGATTATTATCATAACTTTTGGTGGTATTTTTGTTTACACTCCATCTTACTGTCTTTCCCATTTTCTCTGTTCTACTTCTTCGTCACTATCCTCCAGCTATCCTCCTCCTTCTTCTGTTTCTTCCATATCTTCTTTTCTTCTTCTTCTTGCTACCTTAACCATGTTATTGTAAGCGTCATCTCATTCTTCTTCCACATCATTTCTCATCATCATTACTATGATTACAATGACTGTTATCATTGTTGTTGGTATGACTATTTCATGAGTATATGATTACAATGACTGTTATCATTGTTGTTGGTATTACTATTTCATGAGCATACTACGTTATGATGATTATTATTATTTATTTTAATATACACCCCTCCCTCCCTCTCCCTCCCTCCCCCTCTCTCTGTCTGTCTGCCTGTCTGTCTATCTGTCCCCCCCCCTCCCCCCATCCCAACTTTCTTTCAGTCTCTTACTCACTCTCTCACTCTCCTTGCTTGTCTGTCTGCCTTTTTGCTTGTCTGTCTGCTTGTCTCTCTTAATCTCTCTCCCTCTCTTTGCTTTATCTCTGCCTGCCTGTCTATTTGTTTATCTATCTCAGTGTCTCTGTCTCTAGTGCCTACCCCCATTCCCCCTCTCTCTGTCTGTCTGTCTTTCTTTCTTTTAACCCCCCCTCCCCCCTCTGTCTCTCCTTTTCTCTCCCCCCTCTCTCTCTCCTTCTCTCTCTCTCCCTCCCCCCTCCCCCTCTCTCTGTCTCTCTCTGAATGCTTCTAGTCAGCTTTGTTTACTATTAATAGTGTTTATCAAAGACAAATTGATTAATAGGCTTTTATGTTAGCCTAAGATCTTTATCCTTGTCAAGTAAAGTTTTCAAGTGTCATGTGTCAAGTGTCTCTCTGCAGTGTGTGTGTGTGTGTGTGTGGGGGTGGGGGGGGGGGGGAGGGGGCAGTCCTGGCATAAGGCCAGAATGATTCCCCCCCCCCCCCTTCTACTTTTTAACTCCCCGGGAGTCAATCTGGATCAACATTTCTAGATCGAAAGTAACTCCCCGGGAGTTAGTTTAGGCACGTGCGTATTTTAACTCTACCCCAGTCTTACGCACACATGAAGAAAGGAATGTCTGAATATGTTGCGTTCATGTTTCATTTTTTGTTCCAGATAATACCACAGGCGTGTTAACGCCGAGTGAAATAGCTGGTATTGTCGTTGGCTGTCTTTTGTTGCAATCATTATAGTTGTGGGTAAGTTGGATTTCAATGTTATCATTCACACTTCTTACGTTTCCCTTACTCTTCTCATCGTAGACACGAGTTTTCACATATGTTATACAAAATATCTGTTTTGAGTGAAGACAAAAGCAAAGAACGTGGAATGAAAGGGTCCACAGCAATGAAAAGAAAAGAGGGCAAAACATGAAGTGAATATATGAGGTTGTCCAGCTTATTAGGAGACTGAACACGCCCCAGACAAACACAAAAGACTGAACACGTCCCAGACCGACATAAAAGACTGAACACGCCTCAGACCGACATAAAAGACTGAACACGCCCCAGACAAACACAAAAGACTGAACACGCCCCAGACAAACATAAAAGACTGAGCACGCCCCAGACCGACATAAAAGACTGAACATGCCTCAGACTGACATAAGAGACTGAACACACCCAGACCAATAAAAGAGACTAAACACACCCTAGACCAATACAAGAGACTGAACACGCCCTAGACCAACACAAGAGACTAAACACACCCTAGACCAGTATAAGAGACTGAATACGCCCCAGACAAACACAAAACACTGAACACGCCCCAGACCGACATAAAAGACTGACCACGCCTCAGACTGACATAAGAGACTAAACACACCCTAGACCAATATAAGAGACTAAACACACCCTAGAGACTAAACACACCCTAGACCAATATAAGAGACTAAACACACCCTAGACCAATACAAGAGACTGAACACACCCTAGACCAATACAAGAGACTAAACACACCCTAAACCAATACAAGAGACTGAATACGCCCCAGACCGACACAAGAGACTGAACACGCCCCAGACCGACACAATAGACTGAACACGCCCCAGACCGACACAAGAGACTGAACACGCCCCAGACCGACACAACAGACTGAACACGCCCCAGACCGACACAAGAGACTGAACACGCCCCAGACCGACACAAGAGACTGAACACGCCCCAGACCGACACAAGAGACTGAACACGCCCCAGACCGACACAAGGGACTGAACACGCTCCTGGCCGGGATAATACACCTCAGACAGACAAAAAGCCATCTGAGTTTCAGTTGTTATACTTGCAGTTGAAATGTCAACAGCCAATAATCAAATCTTTTTTCAGAAGAAAGAAAATGGTGTCCAGAGAATGTAAATATCTATGTTCAAGCTCACCCATCTTATTTTGCACGAAAACCCCTCTTTTCACATACACATCACGTCCATCTCATGTCAGTTTTGGCCAAAATTAACACGTGTTTTACAAAAAAATTAACACACCAAACCGCCAAAAATTGACACAATCAGCACATTGAAACGGGGCTTACGTGCAGGATAAGATTTGGTGATCGTGAACAAAGATATTTACATTCTCTCCAATGACATAAAAATTTAACGTCCGCGAGAATGAGTCCTTCTTACTCTTCCAATATGCTCTTCTACTTCAAGTACCATTAATAAATCAGAACAGACAACTGGCGTCCCATCTTTATTAGCTATTTTTACATCCAATGAATTCAAAGAGCCCTCAATTAAGTCTTTAAATTGACTGTTTCCGTCAAATGTATATAGTTGATAATCACAAAACCCCGCCGTAACTGGATGCAGTGCTCGCAGAACAGTAGATGGATAACCATTAAACAAATTAGTATCTGTTTTTAACTGCTGTAAATGGACATACAAAATTGAGTTTACGAGAAAATCGGATGCTCTACTGCCTACATACTCATAAAGACCTCCTTTTAAGTACATATGTGTTTTAATATGATATGTTTCGCCACTATCATAAAAGCCCAAAATTCGAGCAAGGCTTCTAGGGAAAACGTACTCCCTTTCTTCTTCTTCAAGCTCTGGAAAATTCATAGTAATTATAAGATTTGCCTCATTAATTTTTAACATAATGTTAACATTGCTAAATACTTCTCTTAAAGAACAAAAGTTGTAGTAACCATCGGGTATTTTTAAACGTTTTAATAGCTTGCCTTGCCCGCCCTTAATATCCACCCAGTTATTCTTAGCTTTTTCAGATATGTTAACCCATTTTACTTTAAACCCAATTTCTTTAAGGGCGGCCCTACAATCGCCGCGTCTATTTTCAATTGGGTACGTTAAAAACACACGCTCGTTTTGCTTGGTTATATAGATGTGCATCTTTTTTATAACTATTAAAAAACTAATTTAAAAATGGAACCTTTTAAATATAACGAAAGCGCCACTTACGATGTAGGAGCGCTTTATAACCCCAAATCTTTAGACTTTAGCAATTTAACCATTGCAGTAGACGAATTATACGGCTTCCAAGTTAGACTTGTAAACCCGCTAACTAGATATTTAAATCCGCCAATAAAGAATGATAGAGTGCCATCAGCATGGTCATCCCACCCTATGGCTTTTTTCCAGAATCAGTTAAATTTTGCTGTTTACTGCGCAACTACTGGCTGCGGTGTTTCATATGCAAACCATTTAAACCACCCCAATCTTTTAGTAAGGTCAGTATATAACTTTCATGTTTATTACCAGTACAGACGAATACTAACTGAACTACAAGTACCCCTCCCTAACGACAATGCGTTTTATCCATTTAATAGCCCAATGGACAATAATGCATATGAAAGAATTTGCAATGAATTTAACATTGATCCTTTAACTGATTTTAGACAAAAGTTAGACCGCAATCATGGGTTAGGCACATTGTATTTGTGGGGCACAAAAAGAGAATATAATTATGACTACTGGCCCGGCCACACCTCTTTTCACCCAAAAACACAAGTTCGATTGGGGTCCATAGAACAAAAACACCCTAATGCTTGGGCAACATTTATCTTAGATAAAAGTAAAGGCCTAACAATGCCAGGAGTGCAAAGACTTAATGACACCATACGGACATATGTTTGGTGTCTATTAGGAGCACAAGCACAAACCAAGTCTAGCATACTAGATCAGTCTACAGGGTTTGATGCTAGAAAACAATTTCTAGCTAATTTAGAAGATGCTATTAACTCTGCTGTTGATTTGCCTGCCAGCATACAAAGGTATCAAGACGTTCTTACACATGCTAGGTCGAAGGTTGACTTTGTTGTAGGCCATGGATTATACATGCTACCCTCTGACCTTAGACTGCAGATTGGCATGATACAGAATTATAATAATGAAATCCTCATAGCTGGAGACGACCAAGACTTAGGGCACAATAAATACTTAAACACAAGGCCCGCCCCATCCATTTTAAAGAAAGTACCTACCCCTGAAAAAAGCGATCCAGTTATAAACACCCCAGAAAGCGATCCGCCGCCAGTTATAAGCGCCCCACAGCCAGAAAGCAGCCCAGAAAGCACGCCACCTGTTGATCTACCTCACACTGACAGTCACACTAGCGAAAAGACAGCCCTTGTTGTATTTTTAACTTTTACTGGGTTAGCTGTACTTTATTTCACTAAAAATTAATCCAGCAGCTAGCACTCCTAATGTCCACAGATGGTCAGCCATATAACCAGCAACTTTGCCTATAGTAGACAAAACCCAACTAACAACACTGCCTATTATGCCAGGCAGAGCATCAAGCGCTTTAGCGGCTAACTTCTTTAATAAGTTTGCTAGATGATGCAATTGTTTTCTAATCCAACTTTTACCAGGCTGAGCACGGCAGTTCTGACTGCTGCATTAAGTCGCTTGAGTCAAATTCTTCAAAATCGTGGGACGGAAAACAGAAGTAACAAATTGTTCGCGCGCAGCCAACAAGCCGGCTCTGTTACTGTTAGGCCTAGCGGTCTGGTATCTGAAACCCTAGAGTGTCTGGAGATAAGGGCCCCAAGGCGCTTGTACTGAAAGCGTGGAGAATAGCGAACTACACACTGCTTTGGTGTCTGTATCGCGCCAAAAGCTGACCAATGTTTACACAACGGCTCCACACAGGGAGGCGAGTGTACACCGAGAACAGCGGGATTGTCTTTGTCCACAACACACTGTGAGCGCTTTTCTGCGAAGGTTATTCTTACACAT
>JAFLJL010018004.1:28814-33814 GCA_018398815.1 Conus ventricosus
CTCTTCTTCTACATGTGCGCCTGTGCCATCGCTTAAGAGTCTCTTTACTCTGACGGCGATCACCGGCACTTCCAGTCAGGTGAACATGACCACTACATTTACCACAGTTCCTAAAACTGTCACATTCACTTGTGACGGAGTTAACTGTGTTGTCAACATCGTGGGTAAGTTGATTTGTCCTCTCTTGTTATCGTTAGTGTGCGCTCTCTCTCTTCCTCTTTCAGTCTGTCTGTCTGTCGCTCTCTGTCTGTCTGTCTGTCTGTCTGTCTGTCTGTCTGTCTGTCTGTCTGTCTGTCTGTCTCTCTCTCTCTCTCTCTCTCTCTCTCTCTCTCATCTCTCTTCTCTCTCTCTCTCTCTCAGAGTCTTTCTCTTCATCCTGTGTATGTCTCTCTCGATTTCTGTCCGCCGTCTGTCTGACAGTGACTCTCTCTGTCTCTCCCCTCTCTCTCTCTTCTCTCTTCTCTCTCTCTCTCATCTTCTCTCTCTCTCTCTCTTCCTCTCTCTCTCTCTCTCTCTCTTCTCTCTCTCTCTCTCTCTCTGAGAGTGGTCTCTCTCTCTGTGTCTCTGTCTTGGAGTCTCTCGCTCACTCTCTCTCTCTCTCTCTCCTCTCTCTCTCCTCTTCTCTCCCCTCTCTCTCTCTCTCTCTCTCTCTTCTCTCTCCTCTCTCTCTCTCTCGCTCTCTCTCTGAGTGAGTTCTTGGTCAAGCTGCCGACAGGATACGATTTTTTAAGTAGTTAGAGTACCGTGCTCATTTCGTATCCTGTACAATACAGTGTCATTTCGTATCCTGTACAATACTGTGCTCATGTCGTATCCTGTACAATACTGTGCTCATGTCGTATCCTGTACAATACAGTGTTCATTTCGTATCCTGTACAATACAGTGTCCATTTCGTATCCTATACAACACTGTGCTCATGTCGTATCCTGTACAATACTGTGTTCATTTCGTATCTGTACAATACAGTGTCCATTACGTATCCTGTACAACACAGTGCTCATGTCGTATCCTGTACAATACAGTGCTCATGTCGTATCCTGTACAATTATGTGCTCATGTCAAATCCTGTACAATACTGTGCTCATGTCGTATCCTTACAATACTGTGCTCATGTTGTATCCTGTACAATTCTGTGCTCATGTCGAATCCTGTACAGTACTGTGCTCATGTCGAATCCTGTACAATACTGTGTTCATGTCGAATCCTGTACAATACAGTGTCCATTTCATATCCTGTACAATACTGTGCTCATGTCGTATCCTGTACAATACTATGCTCATGTCGAATCATGTACAATATGTGCTCAGTCGAATCTGTACAATACTGTGCTCATGTCGAATCCTGTACAATACTGTGCTCATGTCGAATCCTGTAACAATACTGTGTTCATGTCGAATCCTGTACAATACTGTGTTCATGTCGTATCCTGTACAACACAGTGCTCATGTCGAATCCTGTACAATACTGTGCTCATGTCGTATCCTGTACAATACTGTGCTCATGTCGTATCCTGTACAATCTGTGCTCATGTCGTATCTGTACAATGCTGTGCTCATGTCGCATCCTGTACAATACTGTGTCATGTCGATCCTGTACAATACTGTGTTCATGTCGTATCCTGTACAATACAGTGTCATTTCGTATCCTGTACAATACTGTGTCCATGTCGTATCCTGTACAATACTGTGCTCATGTCGTATCCTTTACAATACTGTGCTCATGTCGTATCCTTTACAATACTGTGTTCATTCGTATCCTGTACAATACTGTGCTCATGTCGTATCCTGTACAATACCGTGCTCATGTCGCATCCTGTACAATACTGTGCTCATTTCGTGTCATTTACAACACTCTGCTCATTTTGTATCCTGCACAATACTGTGCTCATGTCGCATCCTGTACAACACTGTGTTCATGTCGCATCCTGTGCAATACTGTGCTCATGTTGTATCCTGTACAATACTGTGCTCATGTCGCATCCTGTACAATACTGTGCTCATGTCGCATCCTGTACAACACTGTGCTCATTTCGTGTCATTTACAACACTCTGTCATTTTGTCTCTATACAATACTGTGCTCATTTTGCATCCTATACAATACTGTGCTCATGTCGTATCCTGTACAATACTGTGCTCATTTCAGTATCCTGTACAATACTGTGCTCATGTCGTATCCTGTACAATACTGTGCTCGCGTCGTACCTGTATAATACTGTGCTCGCATTTCGTATCCTGTGCAATGCTGTGCTCATGTCGAATCCTGTACAATACTGTGCTCATGTCGATCCTGTACAATACTGTGCTCATGTCGAATCCTGTACAATACTGTGCTCATGTCGAATCCTGTACAATACGTGCTCATGTCGTATCTGTACAATACTGTGCACATGTCGTATCTGTACAATACTGTGCTCATTTTCGTATCTGTACAATACTGTGCTCATTGTCGTATCCTGTACAATCTGTGCTCATGTCGTATCCTGTACAATGCTGTTCATGTCGCATCCTTTACAATTGCGTGCTCATGCGTATCCTGTACAATACTGTGTTCATGTCGTATCTTTACAATACTGTGTCCATGTCGTATCTTACAATACAGTGTCATTCGTATCCTGTACAATACTGTGCTATGTTTGTATCCTTACAATACTGTGTTCACTTCGTATCCTGTACAATACTGTGCTCATGTCGTATTCCTGACAATACCGTGCTCATGTCGCATCCTGTACAATACTGTGCTATTCGTGTCATTTACTAACACTCTGCTCATTTTGTATCCTGTACAATACTGTGCTCATGTGCATCCTGTACAACACTGTGTTCATGTCGTTCCTGTGCAAAAATGTGCTCATTCGTATCCTGTACAAACTGTGCTCATGTCCATCGTAAATACTGTGTCATGTCGCTTCCTGTAAAACCTGTGCTCATTTCGTGTCATTTACAACACTCTGGTCATTTTGTATCATGTACAATACTGTGCTCATTTTGTATCCTGTACAATACTGTGCTCATGTCGTATCCTGTACAATACTGTGCTCATTTCGTATCCTGTACAATACTGTGCTCATGTCGTATCCTGTATAATACTGTGCTCATTTCGTACCCTGTGCAATGCTGTGCTCGCGTCGTATCCTGTATAAATACTGTGCTCATTTCGTATCCTGTGCATACTGTGCTCATATCGTATCCTGTACAATACTGTGCTCATGTCGTTACCTGTACAATACTGTGCTCATTTCGTATCCTGTACAACACAGTGCTCATTTCGTGTCATTTACAACACTCTGTTCATTTTGTATCGTTCACAATATTGTGTTCATTTTGTGTCTTTTGCAATAGTGTGCTCGTTTTCGTATCCTTGACAACACTGTGTTATTTCGTATCCTTGACAACACTGTGTTATTTCATATCCTTTACAATATAGCGCTCATTGCGTATTCCTGACAAGTAGTGTCATTTCGTATCTTTGACAACACTGTGTTATGTCATATTCTTTACAATATAGTGCTCATTGCGTATTCCTGACAATACTGTGTTATTTCGTATCCTTGACAACACTGTTATTTCGTATCCTTTACAGTACTGCGCTCATTTCGTATTCCTGACAATACTGTGTTATTTCGTATCTTTGACAACACTGTGTTATTTCATATCCTTTATAATATAGCGCTTATTGCGTATCCTGTAAAATGCTGTGTTCATTTTGTGTCCTGCAAAATGCTGTGTTCGTTTCGTGTCCTGTAAAATGCTGTGTTCATTTCGTGTCCTGTAAAATGCTGTGTTCATTTCGTGTCCAGTAAAATGCTGTGTTCATTTCGTGTCCTGTAAAATGCTGTGTTCATTTCGTGTCCTGTAAAATGCTGTGTTCATTTCGTGTCCAGTAAAATGCTGTGTTCATTTCGTGTCCTGCAAAATGCTGTGTTCATTTCGTGTCCAGTAAAATGCTGTGTTCATTTGTGTCCTGCAAAATGCTGTGTTCATTTCGTGTCCAGTAAAATGCTGTGTTCATTTGTGTCCTGCAAACTGCTGTGTTCGTTTCGTGTCCAGTAAAATGCTGTGTTCATTTCGTGTCCTGTAAAATGCTGTGTTCATTTCGTGTCCTTGACAATATTGTGTTCCTTTCGTATCGTTTACAACACCGGGTTCATTTCGTATCCTTTACAATAGTGTGTTCATCTCGTGTCCTTGACAGTACTGTGTTCATTTCGTATCCTTTACAACACTGTGTCTGTTTCGTATCCCTTGCAATACTGTTTCATTTCTTATCCTTGACAAAACTGCGTTCGTTTTGTATACTTTACAATACTGCGTGTTCGTTTCATATTCTTGACAATGCTGTGTTCATTTTGTATACGTAACAATATTGTGTTCATTTTGTATCCTCAACAATATTGTGTTCATTTCGTATCCTTGACAATACTGTGTTCATTTCGTATCCTAGGACAGTACTGTGTTCATTTCGTATCCTTGACAATACTGTGTTCATTTCGTATCCTTGACAATACTGTGGTCATTTCGTATCCTTGTCAACACTGTTTTAATTTTGAATCCTGTACAATACTGTGTTCATTTCGTATCCTGTACAATACTGTGCACATGTCATATCCTTTACAGTACTATGCACAATTCGTATCCTTTACAATACTGTGCTCATGTCGTATCCTGTACAATACTGTGCACATGTCGTATCCTTTACAATACTGTGCACATGTCGTATCCTTTACAGTACTATGCACAATTCGTATCCTTTATAATGCTGTGCTCATGTCGTATCCTGTACAATACTGTGCACATGTCGTATCCTTTACAATACTGTGCACATGTCATATCCTTTACAGTACTATGCACAATTCGTATCCTTTACAATACTGTGCTCATGTCGTATCCTGTACAATGCTGTGCTCATATGTCGTATCCTGTACAATACAGTGCTCATGTCGTATCCTGTACAATACTGTGCTCATTTCGTATCCTTTACAATACTGTGTTCATTTTGTAT